>CAHIKZ030004104.1:0-107500 GCA_903632075.3 Acanthosepion pharaonis | reverse complement strand
GGTGTGTCCTATCCCCAAGACCCCACAATCAGTGGGGAAGAACCTGATTGGGGGGCCCCTGGCAGTGCTTTGTGATCCTTGATATCTTATCAACATTTGATTTTTTCTATCTACATATATTTATATATGTTACAAATTAAACGAAGCACTAACATTAAAGAAGAACACATTTTCACTGATTTTGGCATCATTCTGGGGACTTTTCATACAAATCTTTTTTTTGCTCATGCTATCTTTCAAAAAAAAAAAAAAAAAAAAAAAAAAGCTATATAAAATTCACTATTTCTCCATAATGTTGAATGTGGTAAAATTCTTCATCATTTTAACAAGAAAACGCCTACCAAAAAGTCACATTACCATTGATAACCTTGTAAATTTTATATTCATTTACCAAATGGAATCATCTTTCTGTTAAAAATTGGCACAAGATATTGTTGATTTATTTAAGATGGAATGATCTATTATGACATGTCTAATTTGTATTTAGATACATTGTATTTATTTTTAATTTTTCTAGTGTGTTCCAAATGTCGCATTACAACTGGCGGAAAACATATACTTGTGAAATAGCAACCGGGGAAAATTTACATGAGATCATTTTTCATAATTCGACCACTAAAATTTTTTCAATAATATATCGCCACATCCAGAAACATGATTCCATTTAGTAAATAAATATAAAATTTACAAGATTATCAATGGTAATGCAACTTTTTGAAACACCCTGTAGTTGAATTGTTCACCTATATTGCATATGATCCATTATTGTACATAATTAAATTACAATAAAATTTGTATTTATATGAATACAACCTTATTTACATTATTCGGACTATTGTCCTCATCTTTGTTGCCATGTTTATCACAACATTTCGGCCATTGTATGCTCCGGCCTTCTTCAAGTGGTTGGAATGTAGAACTGGACCCTTTATTACGCTCACTGGGGTAGGCTGTTCTACTTCCACATGCCATGTCTAATGGATGTCAGTTATCTCTTGTTAATTCCCCTCTCAAAGTTCTCCACTACCTTAACCAGGTATTGAACTCAAACTCTTTGGGTCCTATCACTGGATCTAACACCTTTATCCAGATTCAGGGAAATTAACAGGAGATAACTGACATCCATGAGACATGGCACTAGAACAGTTCGACATTCCAACCACCTGAAGAAGACCGGAGCGTACAATGGCCAAAACGTTGTAATAAATATGGCGACAAAGATGAGGACAATAGTGCGAATAATGTAAATAGTATTTGTACATAATACCTCATCTCAGAAATATAGACAGATACTGAAAGGCCAAAACGTTGTGATAAATATGGCAAAAAGATGAGGACAATACAGAATAATGTAAATAGTGTACATAATACCTCATCTCAGAAATATAGACAGATACTGAAAGGCCAAACGTTGTAATAAATATGGCGGCAAAGATGAGGACAATAGTCCGAATAATGTAAATAGTGTACATAATACCTCATCTCAGAAATATAGACAGATACTGAAGGGCGAGAAACGTTGTAATAAATATGGCGGCAAAGATGAGGACAATAGTCCGAATAATGTAAATAGTGTACATAATACCTCATCTCAGAAATATAGACAGATACTGAAGGGCCGAAACGTTGTAATAAATATGGCGGCAAAGATGAGGACAATAGTCCGAATAATGTAAATAGTGTACATAATACCTCATCACAGAAATATAGACAGATACTGAAAGGCGAAAACGTTGTAATAAATATAGCGACAAAGATGAGGACAATAGACCGAATAATGTAAATAGTGTACATAATACCTCATCTCAGAAATATAGACGAATACAACCTTATTAAAATTGAGATGTAGTAGAGCGGAAGTTCTGTATCATAAAACCGGCCGCGATTTCATAGTCACTAGAGCGCTGACGAGTGCCTACTGCGACCGTTGCTTCAAAAAGTCACAAGGGAAGTAACTACGGATTTAACAATCTGCAGTTACTTCCCTTATGTAAAGAAACATCGCTGGATGAAATTTCTATATGCCGCATCCCTTCAGGACATAAAAAGTCGTGGAGGACCATAAACGCCTATCTCGTGTTGCTCTTAACAGTAAGTGGCTCACTGCCTTCTATCTCTCTTTTCCTCAATATTCCCCGTGAGGGTTAAATTTTCTAAGCCTTCCTATCTCACTATGTGCCCAAGGAATTTCTGCAGTCTCTTCCAGATTCTGAGGAGAAGTATTTTTTCTATTACCATTTTCTCTAAGACTTCCTTGTTACTTACTCGCTCTATCCATGAAATATGCTTTTTAAAGACTGTTCTTACTATTTACAAATGTAAAAAAAAAAACATTTTATATATAATAAGATTTTATTTAAAAAAAGAAAAAAAAAAAAAAAATGATTTGAAAAATAATTTCATTCATTTCCAAATAGCCACTGAAAGTTTCATTAAATTCTACCAATTATCTGCTTTTGAAAAAATTTATAAATTTATAAAAAAAAAAAAAAAAATCAAATTTCCCCATACAAATTTAAAGTTCCACTTTGAATAAATTACAGACATTATGTCTGATAATTTTTAACAAAATCCGTTCATACCCACGAATAACCTTCCGTGTATTGATGTTAAAGGATGAGAGAAATGTGCTATAGCTGTTTAAATTTCTTTTATTTTTTCTTTTCATTTCCCAAGTATTTTCAATCTTCTTCCAAGATCATCTTCAGGGGTTCAAGTAGCACAAAACTATATTTTGTTCATTAGTACAAGTATTTATACAAAATGATGTGTTTTTATCCATTACCATAATTTTTTCATTATGCTTTTAAATGCAAAACGGTTGACAATGTGCTGAGCATTCATTAGAACGTGAAAAAATTATCAATTATGGAATTTTTTTTCTATGTTATAATGTCATGATCATGCATGCATTAAAGTGTGAAAAATCTGTTCCTTTACAGGCATTTCAGGACATTACTGCAGTATTCATAGTTGATTCTGTTCAATGTCGGCTTTAATTTTTTTTAATATAAATTACTTCTAGTATCTGTAATCTAAATTTGTTGTTTTCATGGTGTAGGATAATTGTGTTGTCGATTAGTAATTTTTTATATTGTGAATGTGAACAGGAATGTTGTTGTAGATGTCATCCTTTAACATCAATACACAGAGTGTTATTCGTGAGTACGAACGGATTTTGTTAAAAATTAGCAGACATAATGTCTATAATTTATTCAATCTGACATGCCTAAAAGAGAATTTGCTGCCTAAATACACACACACATTATATATATATATATATATATATATATATATATATATATATATATATATATATATTTAAAAGATATTTTTCTAGGTACAAAATTTAATGATCGAAATAAAAGTATAAAATTTAATATTACAAGACATATTAAAACAATATTAAATAATAAAAAAAAAACAAAAAAAACTCAACAACAAGTGGTGGGAAGCAACCGGTTTTGCTCCCGCTCGTCAGGCTTCCACGGGAGATTCAATATTAAAACAGAGAAATGTACAATGTGAATAGGTGGAAAAAAAAAAAAAATTGCGGAGCCAACTACATAGGGAGAACAACTCAACGCTTAGACACTAGAATAAAGCAGCACGTTCCTACTAAAATTAGAAAACACACCTTGCCGTTAAGTGGACTCGTCCCGAACACCTACAGTTCCGCCATATGCGAACATCTTTTAAATAGCAGAGATTGTGCCGCCAAATTTAGTGTCGACTGGTTCACCGTGTTGGCCGGTCATACTCTGTATTTCACCTGAAGGTTCTGGAGGCACTTTACATCGGGTCCCGCAAGCCTTCTTTTGTGCAAACAACGTGAGTGTTTGTTGGGACTCGCTGTCATCTGCCTCTAGTTCCTTCTTGCATATATATATATATATATATATATATATATATATATATATATGTGTAATTTTTTTTTTTTTTTTTCCACCTATTCACATTGTACATTTCTCTGTTTTAATATTGAATTCCTGGAAGCCTGACGAGCGGCAGCGAAACCAGTTTCCCCCCTTGTTGTTGAGTTTTTTTTTTTTTTTTTATTATTTAATATTGTTTTAATATGTCTTGTAATATTAAATTTTATACTTTTATTTCGATCATATATATATATATATATTTAAATGCCCATTAAGGAATTGTATTCCTAATCAATCAAAATTCGTAAATAATTATATAGGCCACACTACAACATATTTGACACGCAGACTCACTCTACACCTTTCTGACCATAGCTCAATTAGATCTCATTTAAATATTCATGGAGACCTAGCGAACCCTATTCGTAACATACTTGTTGACAACACTAATATAATAGCATCATCTACATGCAAAAAAAGGTTAGAAATAATGGAAGCCTTATTAATAAAAACAAAACAAAAAAAAAAAAAAAAAAAACACTTAATATTAACTTTGAACATGGACACAATATATTGACCATGTTGTGAAAAATGAAAACATTTTATAAAACATACATACAACAAACTATTTCTTATTTAACAGTTAATATATTTCATCCTTGAAAATGGCTAAATGTATAGCTGAAAGTGATCGGATAAAAAGAACATTCAGACAGTTTTTATATAATTTATCATCCGAAAAGAAAAAATTATTAGATCACATGAGAAATTGTATAAAAAACTAAATAAAAGCACCTTGTTTGTCGTATTCAATGAAATGTGCCTGAAAGAAGGGTATATATATATATATATATATATATATATATATATATGTGTGTGTGTGTATGTATGTATCAATAAGCCAAAAGTATTACCAAATGAGCCATATTAGTCACCTTTTGCTATTCGGAAAGTTGCAACTGATTGCTCTCTTATGTCAAGTCAATCTGCAAGTGCCGTTGGTACCATGTAACTCAGTACTACCTGTGACATAGGTCATCAGCAACTGTTCCCCCTCCACAAGAACAATGGCAGGGTAGCAAAAATAAAAACATTCACACACAGATTCACAGCACAAATCCACTCTTTTCACTTCCTGCCACTTGTTTGCTGTCCCGACTTTATACGTATTTGGAGACCGACACACTAATCAGTAAGCAGCACATTCGGACTATTCCAACAACTCTTATAACTAATTGAATGAGTCTCTCCTGGTTTTACTTTGCAACATGGAGCTAAATGCCATTGGTAGGCACATATCCTCAGCCGTTTTGAAGCTAGTTGGATTTTTTCTGCCATAGTTATGTATACAGCCTGTGTAGTGATGGCATACCAGCACTAGGTGAAAGGCTTCCTCAAAGGAAGTCAAGAGTCCGAACAGAGTGTGCCCTGATGAAATCAACAGCTGTGACCAAGATAAGCCTTCAAGGAGGAGGTCATCTCGACCTGAAGAGAAATGGACCCTGCTAGATCAACTTGTCCAAAAAACAGGTTATACATGATCACCTCTCAGACTTTCAACAAGATATGTGTCGGGAACTGGTCACATGTACAGCTGCAGTGACCCCTACAACAATTTGATGACAATAATGATGATACTCACTTACCTCCCTTGTTTCTTTAGAGCCTCAGCTCTCACTTGCAGGAGAGCAAAAAACCTCAATTTATAATGGTGTCTGTGTTCATTTTCTGCGTCATATCTTGGACAGTAGACATTAATGATGGCCACGTGCCGAAAAGTGGTATCTGCGAGCCTAAATTGGAAGAAAAGAAAAATGAATAGATAAAACTATTTTACAAATGGATCTCTTGTGCACTTTTGTACTTTTTTCTGAGACCTGTTGGCCAATTTAAATATTACAAATACACCATCCAAGAATGATAAATGGGCATCTTGGATGATCATTACAACATAGTAGTGAGTTTGATCCCCACTGAGTGCCCTATGCTTGTGGCCTTGTGCCAAACTAAGTTAAGCTTAGTAAATGGAATTAAGAATATTGAATTAAGAAAATTGTAGAAAACTTAAAAGATTCTACTGGACATAAGGTGGGGGATAACTTTCCTATTGTTATTAAGTAATAAAATGATCCCTCATCTGAATTACTGCCTATTAATATAAAAATTGGAAAAAATATATTTTAAAGACACACATATGAAATGTTTTTTATAATACTAAGAACATAAGAAAATGCATGCTGTCATTTTGGACTGCATGGCTAATCTTGCATTAATATGAAATTCCACTGGACATAAAGTGGGAGTCAGTTTTCTATTGTTATTAAGTAATCAAATGATCACTCACTAGAATGATGAATTTTTTTTTTTTTTAAATCAGTTCTAATATCTAGAAAAGAAAACACTGGTACAAACACAAGAAAAATTAAATAAAAGCTTAATCGTCTTTAACAAAACATGCGTATATATATATATATATATATATATATATATAAATTTTTTTTTTTTTTTTAAAAACAAACGTAACTTGTCAGTTGTATTTTACAAAACATAGAACACATATATATATATATATATATATATATTATAAATTAATTGATTTAAAATATGTTTTTTTCACTACACTGTGATGGACACCAAATCCAGTTCTAATCCGGTCTTTTCAAACAAAACTATGATACAGTACTGTCTGCAAATGACACATATATATATATATATATATATATATATATATATATATATATATATATATTATTAAATTAATTGATTTAAAATATGTTTTTTTTCACTACAGTTCAACCACGTTTCAAACATGGAAGCTAACAGCTTCATTTAATTTCGTAATTAAATTAAAGACATTACTTCCATTTCATCCTCAAGCGAATTTTGGAGTAACTTATTTTTAAATTTACTAGATTTTAAAGGCACGGCAAAAATCATTATTCATGTGTCCAAGGATACAGAGAAATCTATTTAACCAGACAAGGGGCGTTTGGGTGTTCATTAGCACTGTATTTTGTTGTATCCGTTATTAGTTACATTTTGGTAGGGGTAGGGATGAATTTTTCAATGAATTCTGACATCCGTTAAATGCATGTCATCTGGATTTTTTTTTAAATTTATTGTTAACGGCAAAAATTCTTAGGGCATTTTTTTCTATTTGTATACTTAAAGATTTGGTGGGGGGGGGTGTTTAGGTTAGAATATGTCTTATTTAACTACAATTTAAAAAAATTTCTTTTAATTTCTAATATACTATATTTCATTTTAAAACAAGTAAATGTATTAGAATCACTTACAGTATGTAAAATTATTTTCACATCAAGTATAAGTATGTATATTACTAGGTCACGATTTTTTTTTTTTAAATTTATATTTAAATATTATATAAGTAAAATTTTGGATAATGACAGCAAAAATAGCTAATTAATTTCTCTGATTTATTAAACTTTTATTTTTTATATATTTTAATAATATATATTTTTTATATATTTTAGTAATATATAGTTTCTCATGTAAGTACAAAGGACATGGGTCATTCAATGGCTTACATCCTCAAGCTTTTCATATTAATTTCATTTTACTGTAAGTGTTTTATTGGATTCTTTTAAGTGCTTATAGTACTTTGAGAGAGGTGTTTAGGTTAGAATACGTTTTATTTAACTACAATTTTAAAAGATGTTTAGGTTAGAATTCGTTTTAACTACAATTTTAAATACAACTTTAAAATATTTTCACTGTTAATTTTAAGACTATATTTCTTTTTAAAATAAGTAAATGTATTAGAATTACTTACAGTAAGTAGAATTATTTTTCCATATCAAATATGAGTATGTATATTACCAGGTCACAATATTTAAAAATTTTATATTTAAATATTATTTAAGTAAAATTTATGATAATTACGGCAAAAATAGCTAATTAATTTGTCTGATTTAGTAAACTTTATTTTTTTATAAACTTAGTAATATATAGTTTCTTATGTATGTACAAAGGACATGGGTCATTCAATGGCCTACATCTTCTAGCTTTTCATCATAATTTCATTTTTCTGTAGGTGTTTTATTGGATTCTTTTAAGTGCCAGTAGTACTTTGAGAGAGGTGTTTAGGTTAGAATACTTTTTATTTATCTACAATTTTAAAAGATGTTTAGGTTAGAATTCGTTTTAACTACAATTTTAAATACAACTTTAAAATATTTTCACTGTTATTTTAATAGACTATATTTTTTTCATACAAGTAAATGTAATAGAATACTTACAGTATATAAAATTATTTTTTCACATTAAATATAAGTATGTATATTACCTTTTTAAATATTATTTAAGGAAAGTTTTTGACAATAACGGCATAAAATAGCTATTTCATTTCTCTGATTCAGTAAATTTTTATTTTTTATAAACTTAGTAATATATAGTTTCTCATGTATGCACAAAGGAAATGTGTCATGTAATGACCTACATATTCTAGCTTTTCTTATTAACTTCCATTTTACTGTCAGTGTATAAACACCAAAGTTAGGCAAAGCAAAGCCTGGTCAGTATCTAGATGGGTGACACATTGAGAATGCAAGTTGCTCTAAGCTCGGATGGGCAGGTGTCTCAGAATTGTTAATTAGAGAGCCAAGTTCTAAATAGGAAAGGTATAATTACACCTCTTCTCCTCCCTGCTATGGATTAATTAGTAAGACTTGTATTACTAAACCATTGTTACCTCCCCCTCCACAAAAAAAATTCTTACAATCTAAAAATATTTTCTGGCTTTAAATAACCTGCAAAGGGTTGATAGGCAGTAAAAAACAAATTAATCATTCAATGATCTTCAAAGATTTAAATGCAATGCCAATCTCCTGCCTGTTCTTTTATTTTTCTCTCTCCTTAATAACGTTCCTTTTTCTCATATTCTCTTGCAATCAGTAACCTCTTTGTGTCTTAGTGGCTTTATTGCCTTGCTTGAAGTGAAATGTTTAAAAAAAATAGATAGATGTTTACCTAATTTCATGTTGTGTAACAACTGCTCGTCCCTCACAATCTAAAGATACCAATTCGTCATCTGAAAAGTCACTAAGATCTCCATAGGTCCCGACAACATCTCCAATATCTTTCTTGGAATAAACACCAGATAAACCTTCTTCTGCCTTGACAGGAGTACAACTATTTCTGCAGTAGGTGGCAACACCTAAATTTAAAAAAAAACATAGGAATTAGAATTATATTATGACCATGTACAGAGTGTTGCAGCAAAATCCGACACTTGATAAAAAGAAAACGAAATAGGCAATAAAAACAAAAGTTGTATATGCAGATACCCAACAGTTTATTTAGCAACAGTTAGACGGTACATACTACATTATTTTTCAATGTAACCGCTGCTGGCGCGACGACCATCTCAAGGCGGGATCGAAATGAGTCACACGCTTTGGCGAGCATGTCCTTGTCCATAGCGCCTCCACGATGGCAGCCTTCAGAGAGTCAACCATGTTGTGGGCATGTTTGTTGGTCTTGGCCTCGATCACGCCCCAGAAGAAATAGTCAAGTGGGTTGCAGTCAGGTGAGGAGGATGGCCACAACTCCGGCAACCAGTGATGAGGAACATTGTTGAGTAGCCACACCTGGGTCATCTTGGCCTTGTGTGCAGGAGTAGAGTCCTGCTGGAAGACGTAGGGGCATCTGGCAGCGACCTTATCCATCCAGGGCTTCACCATACTCCTCAGCACCTTCTGGTAGATCTCAGCGGTGACTCTCAAGCCCTTTTGAAAGAAGAACTGAGGCATGACGTCCCCCTCACTGCATACAAAGCCAAAACAACTCAAGCGTGGCTGACAACAATGTTCTTCACCACTAGACGCCAGACTTATGGGCACCCTCCTCATCTGACTGCAACCCTCTTGACTATTTCTTCTGGGGCGTGATTGAGGCCAAGACCAACAAGCACACCCACAACATGGTCGACTCTCTAAAGGCTGCCATTGTGGAGGCATTCGCCAGTAGGCACAAGGACATGGTCGCCAAAGCATGTGACTCATTTCGCGCCCGCCTAGAGATGGTCGTCGCCGCCTGTGGCGGTTACATTGAAAAATAATGTAGTATGTAACTCTAACTGTTGCTAAATAAACTGTCGGGTCTCTGCATATACAACTTTTGTTTTTATTGCATATTGTCAAGTGTCGGATTTTGCTGCAACACCCTGTATACCTCTCTGTTTTATTTCATTATAACTTATGAATATACTCTTAACCAGAAGCAATGGTGACACGTCTATAAATGATCAAGGCCAAGACCAACAGGCACACCCACAACACGCCACTATGGACATGCTCGCCAAAGCGTGTGACTCATTTTGTACCCATCTTGAGATGGTCATCGCCGCCAGCGGCAGTTACATTGAAAAATAATGTATGTCAATTGAATTTTTAGAAATAAACTTTCATGTCAAAAAAAAAAAAAAAATAAAAAAAAAATAATCTTCCCTATTTATTTTATGAGTGGCCCACAATCATAAAAATTTTTTTTTAAATTAAAGTGTCCAAATGATAGTTTTTCCCTCAAGACCAACATTATTTTAACTGCCTTCATTTCTCAGCAATGTTTATTGTTTAAAAAAGCAATGATTAGAATTTTAATAATACCTAAACACATGAAAATGACTTTCTAACTTTTCTTTGTTCTTGAGGACTGAAAACAAAAATAATTAAACACTATTTATTTATTTATTTATTATATTATTTATTAGAATGGTTGGCAAATCATCAGCTAATTGCCAATTGTTTCAAAAATGATAAATAATAAAGATTTCCTGATAGATGGTTCATATATTTTAATGTTTATAAATTATGAATAAAAATTTTTCATATTTATTTCTTTATAAATTGATGAATGATAAATATTGAATTAATTTTATTTGAATTAGTTTTTAGAATGTTGTAAACATAAAATTATTCTTGCAAATAAACAATCTAATAGTGTTTAATATATTTGTTGACAATTCTCGAGAATAAAAAAAAAAATGTATAAATTCACTTTCATAAGTTTAGGTTTTATTACAATTCTAATCGTCATTTTTAAAACAATAAACATTGCCGAGGAGTGAAGGTAGTTAAAATAATAGCAGTATCAAGGGACAAATTGTCCTTTTGACATATAAACAAATTGTCCTTTTTGGATATAAACTCTAAATATAAAAATTTATAATATAAATTATTTTTAGTGCCTACTGAGATTTGAGTAAACAGTAGATTTTTTTTATTTTCGTCTACCAAACTCAATATATATATCCAGAAATAATGCTACATTTATACTTTTCACAGTTTTAATCCTTGTCCCCACAACAAAATTGTACTATTATTACCGTTTTTAAACAACAAATTTCCCATGATTTTTCTTGAACAATCATATCTGCTTGAATCAGGAGAAATTTGTTGTTTAGAAACAGTAATTTGACTTTTCTAACCAGACGCTTCCTCTGTAGCAAATTGGTATAGCACATCAGGCTATATGACAGTTCCATGTGGGATACAAGTTTGATTCATGTCAGGGGACATATTTTCTATAAAAATTTCTGATGTAGTTAATACTGTTTATTATCAATGGAGCATTTACTTAAATATTTGTATCTATAAACATAATGTATAAACAGAAAATATATATTTTTTATTTATTTTAAAGTAGTAATGGATTTTTTATTTAATAATCTGGCAAATTTTTATCACTCTACATGTTATTTTTAGTGCCTACTGAGATTTGAGTAAACAGTAAATTTTTTTTTATTTTCATCTACCAAACTCAATATTTGAGAAATCTTATTAAAAAATTTTTTTTTAAAATATGAGCTCTCCAAGTCGATTCAAACCTGCATCTCTCTGGGTAAAAGGAAACTGTCGTTAGAACCGACTTGGCCATAAATATGCTTTGCTGTTCAAGCAAGATCTGAACAGTGCCTTTAAACGAAATTCTTCTAATCATAGATTTCTCAAAATTATCATATTTCTCTTGTATCCAAAGTAATTTTCTAAAGAATAATTGATGTTTTTTTTTATTTATCTGACAAATTTTTATCACTTTATAGCTTACTTGAATTAGGCCAGCATGCTCAAACATTCAGTCACCGTCAATATAATTACAACCATATCTTGCCAATCAGTTTTTATAAAAACCTGACCCCAAAATTAAGAGGACATTTGATCTATACTCACCGGAATATCCAGTTTTCTTTCTAGAAAAGCTGAAGTATGCGTTATAACCTTCAACATCTGCAGTTAGGTCATCAAGACGATCCCCTACAATGAAACAAAACAGACCAAAGAGTAAATTAAAATTATATATATATATATATAAAAACAAACAATTTCTTGGCAACACAAAACTTCAGTATTGCATGAAGAATCAGAAACATGTTGAAATTACTTTCAAGGAAGAAAAACACAGTGTAATTGTAAGGTTCACTCCCCTCTGGTCTTTTGAACAGGAGTAGAGGTTTATCCCTTGTTTCCTGTTTAGGATTGGGTTTCCAGTTCCTTTTAAAGTCTACTTTAACTCTTTACTTTTAACATCTCTACCCGAACTCTGAAATATTTCTTAATCGTTCTTTTTATTTTTTTTTTTTCTCTCCTCGATAGGTTCACATGTCACCAGACTTACATTCCTCTCTGGTCTCTTGAACAGGTTTAAAGGTTTATCCCTTGTTTCCTGTTTAACATTAAGCTTCTGGTTCCTTCTACAGTTTTTTCATTTTTGGTAAACTACTAGGGGCCCTAATCAATACTGAATTAGTTAAGCCCCTCACATCGCAGGGCCTTCTTTCAGACAAGCAATATCACTTTCATTTCTCTAGTTCAACAGCTGATGTATTAACAGCCATTGGAAAAATAGTCTACGAATCTTTAGATAAGAATGGTGAAGCTCAGGCTCTTGCTTTGGAAATCTCAAAAGCATTTGACAGGGTTTAATATACAGGTCTTCTTCACAAGTTGAAAAGTTACAGTGACTCCAATAAAAAATTTTTAAATGGTTCAGTCTTTCTTATCGAATTGTGAAATGAAAGTTATCGTGAACAGCCACACATCTAGATACTTTTGCATTAATGCAGGTGTCTCTTTTAACATCTCCACCTAAATTCCAAAATTTTATTTGCCATTTATTTATTTTTTTCCTTAATAGGCATAGATAGGTTCACCTATTAATTGGTTCACACTCCTCCCCACTCTTTTAAATAGGAGTAGATGCTTATCTCTGGTTTGCTTTTTGGGATTTGCTTTTCAACTCTATATGTCTAACATGTCCACCTAGACTCTGAAATTTTATTTAATATTCATTATTTTTTTTTCTTCAATAGGAGTAGATAGGTTCAACTATTGTCCAGTTTGCACCTGGGTTTTATAATAAGTATAACTCGATATGAGTTGTCCCTCTTTCATTCTGGCGACAGTGATGCCTCTTCTTAATCGTGTTTTCAAATTGATTTTGTGCAAAAACAATTGTGTTTTTCCAATTTTTGGCACTGTCAGAACCACCGCAAGGTAATTTTACGTACAGCTGTGAAATCGGTTGAAAAATGTAGGAAATCTGATCCAATATATAAACGAACAGACACACACAACCTGGGTTTTATAATAAGTATGATTCTTGAGAATTTACAACAAAAATATTGAACACTATTAGATTATTTATTTACAAGAATAATTTTATATTTACAACATTCTAAAAACAAATACAATTAAAACTAATGCAATATTTATCATTTACCAGTTTATAAAGAAATAAAAATGAAACAATTTTTTATACATAAATTTATAAACATTTACTAAATTATAAAAATATGTAAACCAACTATAAAAGGAAATACTCATTTACCATTTTATGAATTTTAAATTGATTGCCAATTAAGCAACATTTTGTCAACCATTCCAATAAAGAGTCTAATACATAGTGTTTAATATTTTTTTAAACAATAAAAATTGCCAATGATTGAAGGTAGTTAAAATAATAGTAGTGTCAAGGGAAAAACCATCCTTTTGACATTGTTTTTTTGGCAGGCATGAATGTCAAAGACTGCCACTTTTTATTTTTACTTCATAGAAAACAAGTTTCTTTATGGTGGTAGATTTGTTCTTTTGTATTTTATTTGATTTATGTTATGAATTTGTCATGTCCATAAAAAATAAATCAAAACAAATTATTGTGTCAAATGAATAATTATAATAAAACAATTATAACTTTTCTCCTCTACACACACAAACATGTGACATTCTCACTACTGGACAAGCAATTCACATGGGCAGGTCATTAACATGTGCATCAACAAAAATTTCATCTCCTTTTTCTTTTCCAGGCCATAACAATAACATTTATCTCTTAGCAATCAACAAAAATTTGAGGTAAGAAAACCCCAGACACTTGTATTTTAACAAGTAAATTATCTGGACACCCATTACACACATTTCTAAAAATAACTCACAAGAAAGATGGTATACACTTTAATTATTCTTTATCTAATCATTCTGTCAGATTCCAATTCATATTTAATCTACATTTGACTCCGAACTCAAAGTTTTATTTAGTTTCTTGTGTCTCCAAAACCACATAACCAGATTATAAATAAGACTCGTTTTGTTGTTTTCACGTCTTCTTGTTACACACTCTTATAAGTATTTCTGTAGATATATTAGGGGGTTTATAATTATTTACTCAGAGTTATAACTCCCCTAGGGATTTTTTAAAGTAAGGGGCAGGGTCATAAGAAAATTATTTGCCCTTCGAACATGATGAAAATCATGGACATACCTCCTGGGGTAAAATATATTTTCATTATATTTTAAGCAAAAAGTAATATTTTACAAAATTTAGTAAATTAATCTGTGAATTTACTACTTTTCTTTAAAACACATCTCTGGGATAGACACTAGACTTTTAGGAGATTTTTAGTGTTTTAATTTCTTTTACTGCCATCCATCAGATTTGTAATTGATTTGCTAATTAAAAGTGAGTTTGTTTTTGTTTTAAAAATGTCTAAAATCTTTATTTAATTTATATAATTTATTTTTTTTATTTTTACAGATAACTTTTTAGACACTTATTTTTCAAGTAAAACCAAAATTTAGTTTAAATTTTAGTTTCATTAATTTGTAGCATTTCTTATGGCAATTTCAAAAAAGGGCTCAAAATATGAGGCTAATTAATTATCAATAAAAGTAAGAGAGGTAATGTAAAGATTGTTTGGTGCACTAAAATCAACAATATCCAAAATGAAGTAACTATAGTCAGAGTAATTTCAAGAGAACCTCACAAATTCAAACAGTTAAAAACTCAAACACAACCCTGCCTTTCCCTCACAAAAAAAAAAAAAAAAAAAATCGCAGTCTGTATAATTAATCCAGTTTGTGATCCTTAATTACTAGATGGTAACGTATATCAACATTGAAAATCAGTGAACCGACTTCAATGTCAACATTCACTTTTTTGCATAAATCCACTTGGGAAAGGCATGAATGAATCCGTCTCTCGTACCTCTAGCTATGGGTTAAATAGTTAGGCAGACTGCACTTAGCCTTAGGTGGCAACCAGTCTAATAGAAAGAAAACTTTGAATTACAGACAGCGGAGAAGGCAACAGGAAAACACTCCGCTATGTTTCCCAACAATGCATAGCAATTCGCAGAAAGAAAAGGAATCTGTGGAGAGCCGTGATCGTCTACGTTCTGAAGAGACATAGCATTTATAAAATAAACTGTCATTTAAAGAGCGGTTTAAAAAAAAATACTTTTTTCTTCCTTTTTTAAATGAAAATTTTGAATTTGAACATTCAAGAAACTTACTTAGAGGAACCAATTTGTTTTTCATTTTATTTTTACTTACAGATCTCTATCATCAGGTAACTTAAGAAAAGCACTTGCAAAGTCGTTTATAAAGGTTTTCGTTTTTTATTTAAGATTAAAAATTTAAGGTTGAATGACATTTTTTACAAATAAAAAAAAACTGACATCATTGTTTTTATAAATTAATATTTGGTCAGTTTCTTAAATGCTGTAAAAAAAAATTGTAAAAATCAATTTTTTTCTTTCAGATACATTTTAACTTAAATTTTCGTTTAATACTGATACACCGTATATTAAAAAAATAAAAATAAAATAAATAAATAATAAAAGATTTAAATTTTAAAAAAATACGAATGAACATTCACGCAAAAAAAATGACGGTTTAAAAAAAAAAAAAAAAAAAAAAAGACGAAAAGACACCTGAAAGCATTTTATTATTTTTAAATTTGCTACTTAAATTAAATATTAAAAGATTATTTATTGTTACAATCATATTGTCAGTGATTTCTTTAGTCTTCTTAATTTCAGTTGGTTAAGTGCCCGGGTTTGTTATTCTACAATACTTGAGCTGATTAGAAATTACCTGAACTTTTGGCGCGGTGCAGTAGTCTTTGGTTCGAGATACGAAATTGACAATTTTAATAGGGTCCCAGGATTTGCAGATAATGCGCGGCCCCAGTGACCAAATTTTTAAAAAATGCATTTTTCCTGGTGTAAACTGCAAACTGTGGGACCCAACTAAGATTGTCAATAAACGGTATAATTCCCGCAATTTTTAATAATACTGTTTTGGAATAATCAGGGTTTTTTGGGGTTTTTTTTACACCATGGATGATACCTTTAAAAAAAAAAAAAATGATCACTGGGGCATTATCTGCAAATTTGCCAAAGTTTTTAAAAAATAATGTTTCCTGCAATAAATTAAAATTTTTTTTTTTTTAAAGTTTATTTGATGGTGCTGGAGTAAATAAATATAATGTTCATTTAGATTTTGATAAAAGAAAATCAATAAATTCAAATTTGGAAAAGAACTGATGACTTAACTCAAATAGTTAATTTAAGTTACCTTTCTTTAAAAAAAAGTCTTACTTAAACTAAAAAACTGTCTTCGCTTCTCATCTCGGAATGAACAGATAGTTCAAAAGTACAACTCACGTGTGATCTTTGTCTCTTGAAGACAAATAATATCAGACTGCAAAGAGTCAAAGAGTTGGGGCAAAGGAATTTTGCTGGCCCTGATGCCATTGATATTCCACGTTAATAACCTCATGGCATCGTTTGTTTTCTTGTCAAAATAAAACTCTGAGGCGGGCACCGACAATAATAATTCAGAGTTATCTCCCCTTGCCAAAGATTTCAATTTTAACGGAAAAAAAATTCTTGCATTACGTTCGAATTTATTTTTGAATGATTTTTATTCTCAGCCAGCAGAGAGATATTTAATTTGACAAAAACAGAATTATAAAATTCAAATAAATGATATAAATTAATAAATAAATGAAAGCAATCAGTGGTGGACTGGGTAAAAATATTGGTTGCCAGGAGACAAATGGGGGTCTCCCACAATGCTATCACTTAATTAATTTCCACAACGAATAAATAAAATTTCCAAAAATGCATATAGTAAAAAGAGTACAATTAAAAATTTTGTGGAAAAAAATGTTTATTTCGCAGTATTCTAGTGTACATGTATTGTACTACTGACAATAGATACCAAATGTAAATACTTAAATAATTGATTTTTCAATTTATTTTTTTTTTTTAATTTTAAACAATTCATCTAAAAAATTTTTTTCTGTGGACAGCAACATGTATATAAAGTTGCCATTGGCTTCAACCATGGACTCAAGACAACTTCAGAATCTCCTGCAACTCTTCTAGACAATCTCCTTGTTTAAGTTGGTGAATGCTGCCATAATCCTTGCCTCCAGTTCATCTTTGGTGTTACAAGAAGTTTTGTTGGTCTCTCTCTCTCAACTACATCCCACACATAATAATCAAAGGGGTTGCAGTCTGGGGAGTTAGGTGGTCAGATGTAAGGGGTGATGTGATTGCAGAAATTGTCTGACAGCCATGATTGGGTTCTCCAGTCTCCTGCTTGTATAGCATGATGAAGAGACCAGTTGCCAGACATAGGGTCCTCCAGCAGCTATCCCCTTAACACAAGGCACTTTATGTAGGCCTCTGTGTTAAGTCTGAGGACCTGTGAGAAGAGGAATGGAAGAATAATGTTGCCATCACTAGAGATTACTCCAAACACCATCTGTAACCACCATTAGACTCATCCAACACTTTCCAAATCCTCAGCACTGTCCTCAGATCGACACCCAAACACTGTGAAATGTTTGTATTTGAGCTTCCGGCCTGAATGCCAAGCAGTACAGCATGCTGTTTGCAAATTTCTGCTGGAATGAATTGCGTCATAGTGCTCTTTTTCTCACAGATGGTGCCCAATTGACCCTAAAATACTGTGCAGTTGACAAAATCAAAAACGAACAAAGCGCATGTTCAAAATTGAAAATATAAAATAATCATTTACCCATCATACCCAGTAGATCAAGATGTGAGTGAAGGTTCGAAATAGTTCAAGTATACTGGCAATTACTTATCTCAGAAATGAAATATTAAATTATGAAAAGCAGTATGAACCCACTATCATAACTAAATGTCAAAAACCATTTGACATTTAATATAAAAGGTAAACAGATGTGCGTCATATTGGAAGTAACATTGTGTAACAGAACCTCCTTTCTAAATTGATAAAAAGTTTTGTTTTTTTTTCTTTTTTATTCTGACAAGTGTCACAGTTTAATCTACAAAAATTATTTCCAAAAGACATTTCTCTATATTTTAGAAGTGGGTAAGTTGTAGGATATTCTATCACCTAGGTTTTTTATCCTAAAAATCCGAACATTATTTACATTATTTGGACTATTGTCCACATCTTCGTCGCCATATTTATCACAATGTTTCGGCCGTTGTACGCTCCGGCTTTCTTCAGGTGGTTGGAATGTCGAACTGAACCCTTTATTTCACTCACTGGGGCAGACTGTTCTAGTTCCACATGCCATTTTTAATCGATGTCAGTTATCAGTTATCTCCTGTTAATTCCCCTTTCCACTGCCTTAACCAGGTATTGAACTCACACTCAGACTTTAGACAGATACTAAAAATCCAAACATCCGAATTCCAAATGATAATAAAATAAAAACAAAGGAAACATAGGTAAGCCTGTTAAATAAATCATTTGTTGTGGAGTGAGTAGCCATGGTTAAATGCAAAATAACTAACAGAATTGTCCACCAAACAGAATTGAAAAAGTTTGCAATAAACAATAACAAGAAAAAGAAAAGAACAGGACCAAAAAATAATATAACGCAAGCAAACAATATATTCAAGGTAAATTAACAGTAATAAAACAAAGCAACAGTAATATGGCAAAAAGTTCAAATTAAGATTTACAGTTGACACACAAAAGCAAGTTTGGAGAAGCGAACCTAACATTCTGACTTCAAGACAGACACAACTGAGTCAGATTAAACCATGCAGTGGCCTATTTTATTGGCTAGGAAAATATCCCAGCATGCATTTATGTGATTCTGCTTATAAATTCAGGAGCATTTTGCAGTCATTCCCTAAGAGATTGTAATCAACATTTGTATTTACAAATAGATGTACATGTATTCAAAAGAGTCAAAAAGGAGTAAAATTTAGTCTTTAGTTGAATTAAAGTCCTTGGGTAGTGGGTCCACAGAAAATCTGTGGTTTAGAAAAGACTTTTAAATAGTTGGTTCACAGAAAAAAAATCTGTGATTGAGAAAAAAACTTTTATTGTCAATGAAGATTCACTGTATTTGTTTGAAGTCACTGACACATGATCCACAGTGAAGATTCACTGACCGTCCAAATTGTTGCTGTTGTAGCTGATTCATTTGAAGTAACTGATACATGTTTCTTTCAGCACTAGCTGTTGAAAAAGAAAAATCTATGTAGCCATGTCTTCACTTGTATTCAGCTTGGAGGCAATTTGTATCTTTATGTTATATCATTAATTTGATACAACTTGTCATTGTCCATTCTTTGCTGAATTGTTTATTCCTTATTTTCATAACTAAGAAACATTAATTGTTTATTCTTTATCTTACAGCTTTGATAATGAATGGTGAAAAAAAAAAGAAATTAGAGCCAATGAGGAACTTGAGAGGCTGGAAGGGCTACCTCAACCTGCCTACAATCTTACAACCTTTTCCGAGCCATGGCTCATTTTCTTGCACAAATGGAGGTTCAACAATGTGGAGGAGGTTGAAAATGGGTGCAGGGAATTTTTGTCTCTAAACCAGCTAAATGGTACAAGCATGGAACTGAGCTTCAAGCACAACAATGACAACAGACAGAATTGGATGAGACATATTTTGAGGAATAAACACTTTTCGTATATAATTTGTTTGAATTAATAATTGAACTTAGAAATATGAAAGAAAAAAAATTGACTCAACGCATCACTGAAATTTTGAAATATTTATTAAAATCTGCTGTACATTCTCTGTTGACAAAAAAAAACCTAATTTCAGATAAAACAACAAAAAAAAAGGTTTGAAAGATTTTCTAAGCTGAGAAGTTCACCAAAAATGACAAACACTGAAAACTTGAAGTCAATATGTTCATTGATTGCTTGATCCGTTTTTTTTTGTTTTTTTTTTAATTTATCAACCTTTTGCAGGTTATTTAAAGACAGAAAATATCTATATTGTAAGAATTTTTTGAAGCTAATAAAGATTTACTGATACAGGTCCTACTAATTAAGCCATATCTGGGGGGAGAAGAGGCAGATTCATATTTTTCCCAATTGCAAGTAAATATAAAGAAACCAGCTGGAATTGAAACTCAGCTCTCTGATCTCCAATATCAACCTGTTATCCATTACACCACCTGCACATCGAAGTTTATAACACATGGTATTCCCAAGCAGTCACCCATCTAGGTATTGATCAGGGTTGGCATAACTTAACTTCAGTGATTGTACAAGAACCAGTGTTTCAATGTGATTTAAATTCATTTAAAAAAATGTTTAGCACTTTTTAAAGTTCGAGTTCCATAATAAGCAGACAAACTCTGGTCTTTATAGCAAGAATTTAGTAAGCTAAGCACAACTTAGAAAAGGTGGTAAGTTAGTAGAGAGCACACAGAGAGGATTGAACTCACTACTCAATTTTAATTGATCTATCTAGACATGCTTGTTAACCATTTACACCACGTCAAATTGCTTTTGATTTACTAAGCGTATCCTATATGTGACACAAGGCCCCAAGTATGGAGCAGTCAGTGAAAATCGAATTCAGTAATTAATTGATATCTAACAAAACAAGCTCGCTAACCATTAAACCACGTCGAGGTGGCTTGGTTACACCGGTCTTTATCTTATATGTGGCACAAGGCTGCAAGTATGGAGCAGTCAAGTGAAAATCGAACGTAGTAATTGATCCCTAAACAAAACCAGCCTGCTAACCATTAGACCACATCGAGGTGGCTTGACTCACACCGGTCTTTATTGCTTAAGCAACGATCAGCAGCCGCTAATTAAACTTCCGGTGTAAGTTGTACGCATGCTCGATAGTTTCAATTCAACTTCCTGTTTGTCGGCGCTTTATTCTTTAAATTTGTTACTCGTTTGTAATTGTCTAAACTTTTTTATAAAGCAAAT
Source organism: Acanthosepion pharaonis (assembly GCA_903632075.3). Lineage (NCBI taxonomy): Eukaryota > Metazoa > Mollusca > Cephalopoda > Sepiida > Sepiidae > Acanthosepion > Acanthosepion pharaonis. The sequence goes on along the minus strand of CAHIKZ030004104.1, from coordinate 86,118 downwards.
TTATAATAAATCAACCATGGCTGCTGTAAGTAAATTCACTTTATTTTTTAATGAAACTTTATTTCTTATCTTTATTTAGAGACATGATGAAAATGTCTAAAAGTTTGCCTTTTTTTTAGTAGCAGAATCGTAAGAAGAAAAACCACGTTGTGAGGAAAAGGAAAAGAGCGATTTTTTTTGATTTTTTTAACAAGAAATATTAAAAATCTCTTTTTAATATCAAATTTATTATTTGGAATAATTTTGAGATTATTTAAATATAATAGGTTTTTTTTTATATATATATAATATATATCATCTTTTATTTTGCAATGTTTACAGTAAAAAAGAAAAAATTAAAAATCAAATTAATTGTTCTTGCAGCGTAATTTCAATTATAATAAAAATTGTTGAGAATTTTTACTAAGGTTGATATGAAATATAAAAAAAAATACTAAATAAACCTCTCTCTTTCTCATATACATATATATATATAAGTCATATATATTCTGAAAACTTTCACACACACACATGTGATCCATAAAAATAAAATTATTGTAAAAAATAACGTATGAACAGAAAATTAAAATAAAAATATATATTTTAAATTTCTGTTCATAAATGTATTCTGAGAACTTTCATATGAAATTGATTAAATCCGACAATTATTTAATATATTTTTTTTCTGTTTATACATTGTTTTTAATTTTATATCGATACAATTTATTTAATTTTAGTTTTTAAATTGAAATTCTCTTTTAAAAAAAAAAATAAACAAGTGTTTACCGACCTGTTTATTTAAAAAGAAAAACAAAAAACGGAGCATTTTTACTTATCGTAAAATAACGTATAAACATAGAATATATTTATTTTAAAAATATATAAATAAATGCAGACACTTGCTTTTTAAAAGAAATTATTTTTTATCACGTTGGTTACAAATTGAATAATTTTTATTTTTTTAAACAGAAAAATGTCGGATTTTCACAATCGCAAACTTTAATTTCGATAAATTTATTTATTTCCTTTAGCTTTTTTAACGATTTATAACGTAATATTTACTTCTTTTTTTTATCTTTCTATATTTTTAAATTGATTTCTGATTGTAATTTCCACATGCGATTATTTTAAAATAATATTTTGTAAAAATTTTACTCTACTCTGCTGAATTCTAATCTGTTTGTGTTTGTGATAGCACCAATTAAAAAAATATGATTAGAAAAAGTAAATGTAATTTTTTTTTTAATCATTGCATTAACCACCCCTTTTTAAATGATTGGGCTGTTATTAAATTTAAATACGTGTCTGTAGTAGTACGCCCATTTTTTATGTACCGCAAATGGGAATATAAAATAGGTTATTTCGTTCTATAATCTTTCTGAATCGGATTTCGGGAAGCTCAGTATAGTAATGGATAGTGGTTCGGGATTGAGAGATTCCAGTTGAATCCTTTTCTTCTCCCCCCAGCTATGGGTATAAAACAGGACGGACCAGGTTTGCCGTGGATGGCAACTGGTCTACCGCAGAAAGAAATGGCGGGAAAAAAATCTGCCTCGTCAGTTATGTATCGAAAGATATATGATCGCCTAAGCGTGTATCACACATGGCACATGACTGACTGAATTTTTCTGGTGCTTCACCTTTCAAATCCAAAACCGGGCTTTTCAGAACATGAGGAAATGGCTTGAGGCAAATCAGTATTTTTTTCCCTTTGTAATATTGTTTACTCAATGCAAGGCCCAAGAGCAACTCAAGGTAGAGGGTTACTAAAAAAGTTCATATGTAGGAAAGATAACAATTGACCCTAGACTTGAAAAGGTTAAGAAAGATTGAAGTGATGGGGGCGAGTGGCATCCTCTCAGAAGTCTTTTCCATAAAGTAACATTTGTATGTTTGTTACATTCACTTGCATACAAATCCCCCTGGGAAAGGTATGAATCCTTCTAGTCTCCCTCCAGCTATGGGTTCAATAGTAGGATAGACTGGATTCTATAGCCTTTGTTAACAACCAGTCTACCTTAGGAAGAAATTGAAACCTACTACAGGAAAATTTCTTGCCTAGTTAGTCATGGATCAAAAGAGACATGATCGCACAAGCGTTTATCACAAATGGCACCTGACTGAATATCAGTCTGTCTGTTTGTCCATTCGTCCACATGCATCCCCTTTCTCTCTGTTGTCTGTGAATTTCCATAACCTATTTTATGCTGTTATTCATCCAGTGCAAGAGCCACTCAAGGTAGAGGGTTACTGAATGAGGTTCTAGTATGGAGATAAGGAAGTGCTAATTATGAGGATATGCAGTCTAGGTAATGAGGCGGTTAAGATTGTAATCATATGGGAAGCATCTTCTTGGGAGTCTGTTTCATAAAGTAACAGTTCTGAGAAAGAAGCTGAATGAAACTTCACATCCTTACAACTGGAATACGAAGGGAGTGAGAATGAGTTGACCCAATCCACTATGAGAAGTAGATTGGTGTCTTTTCTGAGAATATTAGCATGAAATGAATGTAGGCAGTCTCAACCAAAATTTTACTTAATTCTTTGACTCCATTTTCTGCACTGATAACTGCAGTGCCATCCTGAATATTCTAATATGGATTTTTGTTTTTGTGTTAAGAATAATTATTTTTGTTTCTTTTACAGACTATGCCTATTAACCCTAAGCCATTCTTGAATGGACTTACAGGGAAACCAGTGATTATTAAATTAAAGTGGGGTATGGAATACAAAGGCTACTTGGTATCTGTTGATGGCTACATGAACCTACAGGTAAAATATAATATTGTTTTGGTGTAATTATTTTTTAAAGATTTGCCAATTTACCATATTTTGCTGCTTATAAAACACTTTCTTTTCTTTTCTTTTTTTTTTTTTTCTTCTTTTCTTATAAAATTTCTCCAAAGACCTCTCTACATAAATGGAAGGTTGGTGATGGGAATTAGCAGTTAACCAAACAATAAATCAAGAATATTGTGAGATCATTACTTTTGGTAAATTTTTACAAGGTAAATTACATGTGATAAACTTGTCAAGATTACCACTAATGAGGATTTCAAACTATAATACCAGTATAAGGATTCAGCAGTTCAGTAAGGGCTGTCATATGTTTTAACTGACACATAAATCTGACGTAGCCTTATTTCCTTATACAAATTTACATGTATCTAATTTAAGATTAGTGCTTGTAGCAGAGAACCTTGGTGAACCAAAAGGGCCAGAGTTGCATGTATGTTTTTCCAATTTAGAGATGGCAAATTGGCAAGCTTCGGACTGGAGGTGAATCTGGCAGCACTTCATGTGGGCGGGAGTGGTGGTGTCGCTTGTAGTCATTTTTATTGACTGTTTCTGGGCATCTCATTGGCTGAGCAATGACTGGGTCAGGTGCATAAAAGCATGGTACACTCATTCAGAGTGAGGTGCATTTCTGCCGAGTTGCGTACTTGAGATTGAGGGACAGAGATAACTGAAATTGAGTTGCCTGTTGGAATTGTACTTCTTTGTGTGTGCTTCTGACCAATTCTAACACCGTGCTCCATCCTGGTTTGTGATGAATTTGTCACAATTAGTTTGGATTTCAGGTTGCAATAAAGTTAGGTTTCAGTGATATTATTCAATCTCTAACTTTGAATTATTACATTCTAAATAGTTATCAGAAATTTAGTATTTCTCAACCTGTGATTAAATTGTCATCAGGTCAGGTTTCCATGCTGAAATATGCTTTTCAGTGGGTAAAATTGGGGATAGGGGAGCTACGAAGCACATGGAATAAAATGATTTTTTTCAGATTTCTTCAAAGTTTGTCTAATATATTGGCAAGTTATTGAGCCGATTTCGAATACTAGTTGAATCCATTACATTCACTTATGTGCTAATACCTTTGGGAAAAGTATGAATCCTCTTCTTCTCTCCCCAGCTATGGGTAAATAACAGGATAGGCTGGGTTCTATAGCCTTGGATGGCAGCTGGTCTACCGCTGAAAAAAATGGCAACCTACTGCAGGAAAAAAAATCCACCTTGTCAGTCATGTGTCGAAAGATGCATGATCACCTGAGTGTGTATCATGCATGGCACATTCTGCTAGGCAGCAAAATATGGTATTTATGGCACATTCTGCTAGGCAGCAAAATATGGTATTTATGGCACATTCTGCTAGGCAGCAAAATATGGTATTTATGGCACATTCTGCTAGGCAGCAAAATATGGTATTTATGGCACATTCTGCTCGGCAGCAAAATATGGTATTTATACAGTTGTGTTTTGTCAGACATATAAGATGTAGTGAAAGATGGGAAACGCCTATCCTGTTTAATAAAGCATCCGAGGATCATGTGTATACGCTCCTGGCAATATGTCATTATTCGAGATACTGATGGATTATTCACTCCGCTTTCTTTATTTTGCATAGGTCACATACCAACTTTGCCTGTTCATACCATTCAGTAATATTTTGGCTGGCATCTATCCTGCTGAATATTGTGATAACTTTAAGGTCAAACATATTGCCTTTCATAATTGACATAAATAAACGCTTCCCAAACTTCTTTTCTTTTTTTTTTTTCTATTTCATTGCACTATACTAGATTTTCCCAACTTTTTCTAGCTGTTACCCCTTGGCCTTATTCCCTATGGTTTCTTTTCTATAGCCATCTGAAGACGCTTCTTACTTGGTCTTAGGCATGCTGCAAATTCAAAACGCTGATTTAACTGTAAACACACATGCATTTCTTCAAAACAAGTTAGCCAAGTAAATCCATTTATTTAGTTGCTTTATCAAAATGTAAAAGTGCAGATTTACTGTTTTGATGGCAAGGATGTACTTGGTGTACTGATGTTTACCTCTTGGCTAGAAGGCATTGTGTTCAGTAATTTTCTCTCTTTACTCTGGCTTAATATATTTGTAGAAGGATTGTGTCAAATGTCACCAATTTTGTGGATGGTACCCAAATTAAGTAAGCTTAAAAGATCATTGGTAAGGTGAAATTGAAGCAGTCTAATCTGACAGAATAAAGGGTTGATGTAAGATGTGGATTTAAGCAAAAAGAAGTCAGTTAAACTTTTATTAAAGTCAACCGACAATATCAGAAATATCTGTCTATATTTCTGAGATTATGTATTGTAACTATTTACACAATTTGGACTATTGTCCTCATCTTTAGGCTAGTCCCCGTGGAGGGCTTTTGGGTCTTCAGCCTTTTACTTTCAATGGGCTATGCACATAAAAGTTATAAGAATTTAGAAATAATTAACTGTAAACACACATGCATTTCTTCAAAACAAGTTAGCCAAGTAAAAGATTTATAATTATTTTATCTTTATTCGACACCTTATTTCAGCAGAATCTTTTTTTGTATACGCAACCAACCTCCGTAGTTTGTTTACATTTAGCTTGCACTCAATTTTTATTTTCTTTAAAAAGTCACCATTCTTTATGATCCCTTCATATAAAGTCACTTTTAAAAGACATTAAGGGACCTGAACTATGTAATATTTCAAATACGTCACAGTAGGCGTTCAAGAAAAAAAACACATGAGCAATGTACCATGCTCCATTTAATAAGACGATATCAATTGAGACAAAAAGTGAAATTAAAGTTAAGCCTTAAAATAAAGAATTGTTTTTTGTTTTGTTTTTTTAAACCTTTCACTGTTCAACATTTAACCTTAAATGAGTTATTTAATTTTGAATTATGTATAACTACAATTGTTACTACCTGTTACTTCACAGAGATTGAAAAATGGATGGACCAACAGACGCCCATACACTGCGCTTTATTTATATAGATTCACAATGTTTCAGCTGTTGTACATACCAGCCTTCTTCATGTTATATACATTGGAATTCCAAACCAAACCCCAAATATCTCGGTATCAATTAATTCCTTTTAGTAACTCAATTCTCCAACTTTTTATTCACCTCTGCTGTGGCTAGATACTGAACTCACAACTCTTTGAGTCAGGTCACTTTTTGGATTACTTACTTCAACCAATGCTTATATCCACTGGGCCATGTCTTGACTATGGCAATAAAGATGAGGACAACAGTCCCAATTTTGGGAGAAAATAAAGACAAAAACTGTCCAACATTTGGATATATTTTTTTTTTATTATGCTGTTCCTTATGCTGTTAAGCTTTCAACTTTCAAACTAGTCGCAACACATTACATTGCATCTAAACATATGGTTCTGTTGTAAATATTTCGTTCTTTCACATGGTACGGCATCATAGAACTGTATCTTGAATTTACAACCTGCGTCTACTATTGCATTATTGTGGCATAGCAATCTTTTATGTCAGCATGGCAGAATATCACCTTTGATGGTGAATACCTTTGTTTAAATGTCCATATAACCACTCAGATGATGGTTCATGTGAGCCAAATATTTAGATCAAGGAAGAACATAAAAAAAAAAAAGAAAATATCCAAATGATGGACAGTTTTTGTCTTTATTGCCCACTATATGAAACTTAGAACGGCTCATGATCAAACATAATAGACATTATCTGTTATATTTAACAATATATGTTTGAATAATGATCTGCTGCCCCAATACACTCGTGGACTCTCCCATCGTTGATCAATGCGGGCTGTTGACTTGCACCTAACGAGGGCCCTTTTATGACATATGAGGGTCAGGTCACTCAGTTCCTTGGAACCAACAGCCAGACAACCTATGCATATGCTTTGATTATAGTGGTGAAGGTTTTGTGCAGAACTAACCACACTTGAAGAGCTGAATACAGAGACCTGGAGCACTGCCATACAGTCCCCAAACGACCAAACGCAGGTTTAGAATTCAGAGTTGCCCTTTTCCTAGACCAGTTGTCATACAAGGATATTAGCACATAAAAGTGAATGTAACGGATTTGACTGAATTCAAACTCTGCTCTCTGATTCCTAAATCCGAGCCGCCATCCATTACTCCACCGTGTATGTATGTATGTATATATATATATATATATATATATATATATATATATATATATATATATATATATATATATATATATAATATTAGCTTCAATATATATATATATATATATATATATATAATATTAGCTTCAATATATATATATATATAATATTAGCTTCCATATATATATATATATATATGTGTGTGTGTCTGTGTGTAATATAAAAGGTTGAAACAATAATATTCCATGGTTATAATTTATTACGATTCCAATGTAATAAATTATAACCATGGAATATTAATAATAAATAGACATGAACATAGTAGGTAGATACAATGAAACTATCTATCACAGTTTCATTGTATCTATCTGCTATCTTAGATGTGATGTATATGAATATATACACACACGTGTGTGGGTGTATTTTTCAAACATTATTTTATCCACTAAATATAGCATATGAAGTGATAAAAATATGTGATTAAAAAATGATAATGATTTTTATTTTAATACAAATGCACTTAAAAAAAAAAACAAAATACAATTTTTTTTTTTTTTTTTTTTTTTTTGTTACAGTTGGCCAACACAGAAGAATATATTGATGGTGCATTAGCAGGTAACTTAGGCGAAGTCCTCCTCAGGTAAGTTTACTTTTACATAGGTATATCTTTCTTTCCCCTCTCATCCCACATAATTAAGACTTCAGTCTGCGTTTAAGATCAACACAAAAAATATAATTCTTGAAACTTCAGTTTTGTACGCAATCACTAAAACCTTTTATAACAGTCACAATCTACTATGAAAACTGCATTCAAAGAATATAAAATGCTTCTTAAAAAATCCTTGTTTTGTGTGAAACAGATTCACACTATTTGCTATAGATAAGAATTTTTGTCTTTGATTATTTGCAATTTAATTTATTTTCTTTTTTGCCTCCTTGGTGTTACGTCATTTTCCTTTTCTGTTTCAGATGTAACAATGTTTTGTATATACGAGGTGTGGAAGAAGAAGATGAAGAAGGAGAAATGAAAGACTGACCATAAATTTTGTGTATATATATATATGTGTGTATATCTCCCCATCTCCCCAAGGCATTTTTCATCTTCGACTTTCATCTGTTTTCATTATATATCCATTCAAGAATAAAGTGCGTCATTTTTATGTGTTGTGCATTTTTCTCTCTCTGTTGTTAGACTCCCAGCATTTTGGTTGTTGCATCCTCTGGCCATCTTCAGATGCCTGAATAAAGCATTTACTTCAGGACAATCTACAAGGATTCTTCTCATGCTTAGGGAATATTCTGTATCAGTTAATACTCACATTTTTTTTTTTTTTTTTTTTTTTTTTTTTTTTTTCAATCAATTCATCCTAAGCAAGGCAATAAAGCCACTAAGATACAAGGGCTTACTGAGTGTGAAAGAATGAGAAAAAGAAAACATTATTAGAGAGAGAGAACAATAAAAGAACAGAAATTAAGAAGACTGATTATGATTGACATTGCACTTGAATTTTTGAAGACCGAAGATGACTGTAAAAGTGTTCCACAAGTGAGAAGTGTGAGAGAAGAAACTGTTAGCATAGAACTTGTGGTCACATCTCCTCATTTCATCTGTAAAATGATGTACATTTGAATTCTTAAATTCGAGGTATCAAAAAGGAAAGCTCACCAGAATAATTACCATGAAAATATTTATAGAAATGGCACAGGAAAGCAATTATGTTATTCAACTTTGTGTTCCGTTTCCATTTCTTCCCACTGAACCAGGATACATAACTTGTCAGCACTAACAAATCCAGGGATTGAACTCAAAATTGCCAAAGAATGTAATATGCTTCTTGGTCGTATCCACTGGTTCAGTAGAAGAAACAGACATTCAACACAATGCTGATTGATAATAGTGAATCTTAACTGATACAAAATTTCCCTTAAATTTTCTACATTCATGTGAAAGCACATGTGATAACCTGGCCATATCAAACACCAACCAAAGGAGGTAACAAAGGGCTTTAACAAAGGAGGAATAAAGGGTTTGATTTGAAATTCTAGTAAAGTTACTGAGCATGAAGATGGAAAACTGAAGAAAGGTACAAAGGATGAAACGTTGACAAGGCTCGAGATTTACATCTTCCTGTTGACAGTAGAACTTTAGTTTGGGATGACCACTTTCATTTCTTTGGGATAATTCCAAATTTATAATTAAAACTTATTTTAATTCTAAAAGTTTATTTTCTTAAAATAAAAATTTCTTCTCATCAATAGTGGTGGACTTTTGTAGCAATATGAGTCAGGATTTCAAGTCCGACTGGGGAAGGGGAAGGTAGAAAAACTATTAGCATTTAGACCGAAACTCAGAAAAAAAAGAAAGAAATGATAACGAATTCTTATTTGTTACTAGTGTAATCTCAGTGGTAATCGTTAGCGTGTTTTTTTTTTGTTTTTTGTTGCAATTTGACACAGTGTTTGTCTATATTTCTGAGATGAGGTATTATGTACACTATTTACATTATTTGGACTATTGTCCTCATCTTGTTACTGGTGTAATCTCGGCGGCAATCATTAGTGTTTTTTTTTTCAATTTGACACAATGTTGCCTACAAGTAATTCTTGTAGAACAAACAATAGAAAATAAAGAGTTAGAACTTATATTAACAGTTTTGGTAACACGTCCGGTCATCTTCAAAAAAGAGAGCACAGTTGCAACAAAGGAAGAAAAAATGCTGCTACTGCCTTTGGCTAACTATTTTAGCATTTTATGTCTCTCTCTCTTCAGACACATGCAAATTTTGACTTGCTTTCAATCAAATGGGGGCAACTAAAACTCATTTTAATAAATTTTCTCTGAAGATGAAATAATATAATGAAAGATATTATTTTGTCACAAGATTTTACAGTTAAATTCACTCATTTCTTCCCTTCCACTGAGTTTCGCTAAAGTTAGAGCACAAACTTTCCACACATATTTGAAAGAAAATTATTACCAGAAATAAAATTTTGAAGGAAAAATATTACCAGAAATAGATTTAAAAAAAAAATATAACCAGCAATAAAAATGTTGTCGGCATTAAATAAACCATTGACGTTGATATGCCGTAAAACAAAATAAAGGAAACCAATCTAAACCAACGAATACATATTCTATTCATACAAATCTATCCTAAAAATGTTGGCATTAATAACCCATTGAGGTTAATATGCCATAAAACAAAGAATACATACTCTATTTATATGAATCTATCTTAAAAATGTCAGCATTAAATAACCTATTGAGGTTGATATGCCGTAAAACCAAACCAATTTAAACCAAAGAATACTTATTCTATTCATACAAATCTATCCTAAAAATGTTGGCATTAAATAACCCAATTGAGGTTGCATATGCCATAAAACCAAAGTTTCCACAGTTGAGGTCTTGTTAAATTGAAAACGGCAGGACCTGTTGCAAAAATGGATATGGAATATTTACATGACCAATGGTTATCAGTAAGTGAAGTCGATTTCAAAGTATAGACAGAAGTTACAGAAGGAAGATAAATTACTTTTTTAGATGAATATAAGACAAAGAAAATTGTTATCTATTAAAACTGCCCATCCTGTGAAAAGGCACACAAAGAACGAAGTGGACCTCACAAAACGGGCAGGGAAGATTGTTGTTGGACTGTACACCTCATCTGCACTTTGTTTCTTCTTTGCTTGTTTATAGCAGTAGGTTACAACCCAAGAATAAAATCTGGTTTACTGCAAGAATTTTTTTTTTTTCACTCGTTAATGATCTGGCTGAAGGGTAATTTTTAAATCACACTGGAAGAAACTGCACCCTGTCATCAAATCTTGTATCTGGTCTGAGCTGAAACACAGCACTTTTAATAAACAGCATTCACACATGAATTTGGATCAATCTGAGAGTGACAGGATTCTTAAGAACAAATAGGAAAATCTTATAAACCTAACATTAACCCATTACCTGCCATGAGCCCCAATTTGTGATCTGTTAAAACTCACTACATGTTATTCCTTGTATTTACATTAAATTGAAGTTTTTATTATTAGCCATAAGAAGACACTTTCTGTCGTAATCTTACATTTCACGGGTAGAAAAATAATGACTATTTTGAAAAGTATTTTTTTATTATTTCTAATCAATATTATTTTTTGATGTTTTATACACATATATATTTGATGTTCTAGTTTCTATAAAAACGACAAACTACTGAAATTAAACAAGGAATAAATAAACTCCTAAGACACCTGTCTGGGCCCCCCCAAAATAGGCAGTTAATGGGTTAAAAAAAGATTTGGGTGGGGGTATAAAAAATACTAGAATTTTATTTTTCACGTCTCATTCTCTGGTGGAGCTTGAATAGATGTTGTTTCCTATTTGTTGTTTATACGATGATCCTTGGGGAAGACCTGAATCCATTCAACACCCCCGACTCCTCAGCCATATAGCCTTGGTTGACGACCAGTCTAGAAGAAGGAAAATACTGAATTTAAAACCTGAGGAGAGTCATTTGAAGACATTATGATATACTACGTGCACCAATTCTCTGTATTTAATTCTTTGAAAAAGTATGGTTGATTCTGCACAAGACTTCGTCACTAATTGTTTTGTTCTAAGAACTGAGCTGCTAGTTCAATGATTCCCAACATGGGCCACATGACCCACCGGTGGGGCATAGGTAATATTTTGATGAGGCACGCGTAGGATGTGCACCTTTTGGCTTACTATACCAACAGAATAAGGGGGCAATCCGAGATTAACAGTGAATTGTTTTCTAGTGAGCTCAAATTTCATTTTGCATTATTATTTCATGATTAAAATGATCAAAGTATATTACAGAATAAGCTTCCACTCAAATATTTTATATTTCTGCCTTTCACGGTGGATAGCTGTTTGAATTGAGGAATCAGAGAGCTGAGTTTGAATTTCAGTTGAATCCATTACATTCAATTACGTGCTAATACAGACTGGGTTCTGTAGCCTTGGATTGCAACTGGTCTACCACAGGAAGAAGGCAATCTACTGCAGGAGAAAATCTGCCTCGTCAGTCATGTATCGAAAGATACATAATCGCATAAGTGTGTATCACGCATGACACATAGCTGACTGATTATGTTTTGAAACTATATATATTTAACTATCTTTTTGTTTTTTATCTCTTTCATGGACACTGTGGTTTTTGGGGTCTTGTTTAGAGACCACATTAATGGCCTTTTAAGCTTCCTTCACATGAATTGCAGTAAAATTTTGAATATGTAAGAATTAAATATTACAGTGGAGCACCAGAACTTTAGAAATACTAAAGTGGGGCATGGCCCAAAATTGGCTGGGAACTACTGTACTTGATTCTCATATGTTAAAAATGACAGCATCACACACAAACCTTTTGTATTAATTCTCTCTATATATATATGAGAGAATTAATAGAAAATGTTTGTCACTTAGCTGATTGATGTCACCTTCAGCATCCCAACTCCAGAGTTTCGAAGATAGATCCATTGGAAATCATGTATCAGCAATTGACTACTTAAACTTCTCAATATTTTTATCTTTATGAGCGTTTATGTCTGTATGTGTAGAATGTTGGGGTTATTTTTCATCTTTTCTTTCATTTTACACTCATTTCTTAAGCTTTTTACTTATTTTCATTCAATTGTAGCTATTTTGACTTGTGTTTTTCTAGACATATTCTGTCGTCATTAATTCTTTAACGTATGTATATAAAGGGTGCGATGGGTAAATTGTCGCCATTTTATATTTTTAATTTCATGCATGTGTGTTATTTGTTTTTGATTTTGTCAACTGCACGGTAGAGTAGGGTCAGTTGGGCACCAAATGTGAGAAAAAGAGCATCATGACGCAATTCACTCTGCGAGTAATTTGGAAACGGCATGCTGTACTCCTTAGCATTTGCACCAAAAAGTCCAATACAAGTATTTCAGAGCATTTGAGTGTCAATCTGAAGCCAGTGCAAGAGATTCAGCAAGATTTGTATGAATCTAGTGGTGATTACAAAGGGGTTTTGAGTGATAGTGATGTTATGCCTCCATTCATCTTCCAACAGGGCCTCAGACTCAACATGGAGGCCTACACCAAGTGCCTTGAGGGGAGGTAGTGTTGCCCTGGGTAAAAAATAATACTGGAAAAACCTATGTCTGGCAACAGGACTCTATTTCATAATCAGATGAAAAATGCATTTCACGAACAACAGTGTTTGGTTTGTCAGGGTGTTGTCTCAGGGTACTGTCTTTACCATTTTCTTGCTCATTCTGGTCTTGGGAAGACAAAACACTCAAACTTTATTTTGCTAATCATAGTTAACATTTTACACAGCACTAGGATTTCTTTCATCATCATTTCAATTTGTAAGCGATCTGGGATTGCAAAGGAAATGTTTGTCGCAGAGAATAAATCACTAAGTTCAGACTTGAATATCGGGGACAAAAAGAAAATGCCGAAAAGTCGATTTGCAAGTACTATTTCACAAATCACAATACATGCAACCAGTCAGAAAAATAACTCACACTCCAACCAACGTGGTAGCTAAAATAGACGACTTTATATCTTTCGATTCGAGAACACCAACTGCTTTTATCAGTCGAGCATTTTTTCCATTCGTCAACAGCTGGGAGAGGATGTTCAGTATTTTGCATATCAAAATACTTTTATAGCGACAGACTTGTTTTTTAATTCAAATATTCTATCTTCAGCATGTCATGCGGAATACATGCCCTTTTGTTTCGTCATTTTCTTTTTCGCCACATTTTCTGTCGTAGAATACACGTGACACGCTGTTGCTTGGTTTGATGAGGTAAGTTGCCATTTTCTTCACTATACAGTCACTTTTGATTAGATGAAGCATTGTCAAGCATTATTCATTTTGGACTAGGATTTCTTTCATCTTCATTTCAATTGCTTTATTTCCACTAGTAGTAGTAATATTATCTACAATTTTGATTAGATGAAGCATTGCCAAGCATTATTCATTTTGGACTAGGATTTCTTTCATCTTCATTTCAATTGCTTTATTTCCACTAGTAGTATTAGTAGTAGTAATATTATATTTTGCAATTTTGATTAGATGAAACATTGTCAATTGCATTATTCACATTGGACTAGGATTTCTTTCATCTTCATTTCAATTGCTTTATTTTCACTTCAATAGTATTAGTAGTAGTAATATTATCAGGAATTTTGATTAGATGAAGCATTGTCAAGCATTATTCATTTTGGACTAGGATTTCTTTCATCTTCATTTCAATTGCTTTATTTCCACTAGTAGTAGTAATATTATCTGCAATTTGGATTAGATGAAGCATTGTCAAGCATTATTCATTTTGGACTAGGATTTCTTTCATCTTCATTTCAATTGCTTTATTTCCACTAGTAGTATTAGTAGTAGTAATATTATCTGCAATTTTGATTAGATGAAGCATTGTCAAGCATTATTCATTTTGGACTAGGATTTCTTTCATCTTCATTTCAATTGCTTTATTTCCACTAGTAGTATTAGTAGTAGTAGTATTATATGCAATTTTGATTAGATGAAACATTGTCAAGCATTATTCACATTGGACTAGGATTTCTTTCATCTTCATTTCAATTGCTTTATTTCCACTAGTAGTATTAGTAGTAGTAATATTATCAGGAATTTTGATGAGATGAAGCATTGTCAAGCATTATTCATTTTGGACTAGGATTTCTTTCATCTTCATTTCAAATGCTTTATTTCCACTAGTAGTATTAGTAGTAGTAATATTTTGATTAGATGAAATTTTGATTAGATGAAGCATTGTCAAATTGCATTATTCATTTTAGGACTATTATATGGATTTCTTTAGATCTTCATTTCAATTGCTTTAATTCCACAAGTAGTATTAGTAGTAGTAATATTATATGCAATTTTGATTAGATGAAGCATTGTCAAGCATTATTCATTTTGGACTAGGATTTCTTTCATCTTCATTTCAATTGCTTTATTTCCACTAGTAGTATTAGTAGTAGTAATATTATATGCAATTTTGATTAGATGAAACATTGTCAAGCATTATTCACATTGGACTAGGATTTCTTTCATCTTCATTTCAATTGCTTTATTTCCACTAGTAGTATTAGTAGTAGTAATATTATATGCGATTTTGATTAGATGAAGCATTGTCAAGCATTATTCATTTTGTACTAGGATTTCTTTCATCTTCATTTCAACTAGTAGTATTAGTAGTAGTAATATTATATGCAATTTTGATTAGATGAAGCATTGTCAAGCATTATTCATTTTGGACTAGGATTTCTTTCATCTTCATTTCAATTGCTTTATTTCCACTAGTAGTATTAGTAGTAGTAATATTATCTGCAATTTTGATTAGATGAAGCATTGTCAAGCATTATTCATTTTGGTCTAGGATTTTTTCATCTTCATTTCAATTGCTTTATTTCCATTAGTATTAGTAGTAGTAGTATATTATCTGCAATTTTGATTAGATGAAGCATTGTCAAGTATTATTCATTTTGGACTAGGATTTCTTTCATCTTCATTTCAATTGCTTTATTTCCATTAGTAGTATTAGTAGTAGTAATATTATCTGCAATTTTGATTAGATGAAGCATTGTCAAGTATTATTCATTTTGGACTAGGATTTCTTTCATCTTCATTTCAATTGCTTTATTTCCATTAGTAGTATTAGTAGTAGTAATATTATCTGCAATTTTGATTAGATGAAGCATTGTTTATTTCAAGTATTATTCATTTTTAGGACTTGTCATTTTTCATTTTGGACTTCATCTTCATTTCAATTGCTTTATTTCCACTAGTAGTATTAGTAGTAGTAATATTATCTTCAATTTTGATTAGATGAAGCAGTGTCAAGAATTATTCATTTTGGACTAGGATTTCTTTCATCTTCATTTCAATTGCTTTATTTCCACTAGTAGTATTAGTAGTAGTAATATTATCTGCAATTTTGATTAGATGAAGCATTGTCAAGTATTATTCATTTTGGACTAGGATTTCTTTCATCTTCATTTCAATTGCTTTATTTCCATTAGTAGTATTAGTAGTAGTAATATTATCTGCAATTTTGATTAGATGAAGCATTGTCAAGTATTATTCATTTTGGACTAGGATTTCTTTCATCTTCATTTCAATTGCTTTATTTCCATTAGTAGTATTAGTAGTAGTAATATTATCTGCAATTTTGATTAGATGAAGCATTGTCAAGTATTATTCATTTTGGACTAGGATTTCTTTCATCTTCATTTCAATTGCTTTATTTCCATTAGTAGTATTAGTAGTAGTAATATTATCTGCAATTTTGATTAGATGAAGCATTGTCAAGTATTATTCATTTTGGACTAGGATTTCTTTCATCTTCATTTCAATTGCTTTATTTCCATTAGTAGTATTAGTAGTAGTAATATTATCTGCAATTTTGATTAGATGAAGCATTGTCAAGTATTATTCATTTTGGACTAGGATTTCTTTCATCTTCATTTCAATTGCTTTATTTCCATTAGTAGTATTAGTAGTAGTAATATTATCTGCAATTTTGATTAGATGAAGCATTGTCAAGTATTATTCATTTTGGACTAGGATTTCTTTCATCTTCATTTCAATTGCTTTATTTCCATTAGTAGTATTAGTAGTAGTAATATTATCTGCAATTTTGATTAGATGAAGCATTGTCAAGTATAATTCATTTTGGACTAGGATTTCTTTCATCTTCATTTCAATTGCTTTATTTCCATTAGTAGTATTAGTAGTAGTAATATTATCTGCAATTTTGATTAGATGAAGCATTGTCAAGTATTATTCATTTTGGACTAGGATTTTCTTTCATCTTCATTTCAATTGCTTTATTTCCATTAGTAGTATTAGTAGTAGTAATATTATCTGCAATTTTGATTAGATGAAGCATTGTCAAGTATTATTCATTTTGGACTAGGATTTCTTTTGGACTATCTTCATTTCAATTGCTTTATTTCCATTAGTAGTATTAGTAGTAGTAATATTATCTGCAATTTTGATTAGATGAAGCATTGTCAAGTATTATTCATTTTGGACTAGGATTTCTTTCATCTTCATTTCAATTGCTTTATTTCCATTAGTAGTATTAGTAGTAGTAATATTATCTGCAATTTTGATTAGATGAAGCATTGTCAAGTATTATTCATTTTTGGACTAGGATTTCTCATCTTCATTTCAATTGCTTCATTTCCATTAGTAGTATTAGTAGTAGTAATATTATCTGCAATTTTGATTAGATGAAGCATTGTCAAGTATAATTCATTTTGGACTAGGATTTCTTTCATCTTCAATTTTTTATTTCCATTAGTAGTATTAGTAGTAGTAATATTATCTGCAATTTTGATTAGATGAAGCATTGTCAAGTATTTTCATTTTGGACTAGGATTTCTTTCATCTTCATTTCAATTGCTTTATTTCCATTAGTAGTATTAGTAGTAGTAATATTATCTGCAATTTTGATTAGATGAAGCATTGTCAAGTATTATTCATTTTGGACTAGGATTTCTTTCATCTTCATTTCAATTGCTTTATTTCCATTAGTAGTATTAGTAGTAGTAATATTATCTGCAATTTTGATTAGATGAAGCATTGTCAAGTATTATTCATTTTGGACTAGGATTTCTTTCATCTTCATTTCAATTGCTTTATTTCCATTAGTAGTATTAGTAGTAGTAATATTATCTGCAATTTTGATTAGATGAAGCATTGTCAAGTATTATTCATTTTGGACTAGGATTTCTTTCATCTTCATTTCAATTGCTTTATTTCCATTAGTAGTATTAGTAGTAGTAATATTATCTGCAATTTTGATTAGATGAAGCATTGTCAAGTATTATTCATTTTGGACTAGGATTTCTTTCATCTTCATTTCAATTGCTTTATTTCCATTAGTAGTATTAGTAGTAGTAATATTATCTGCAATTTTGATTAGATGAAGCATTGTCAAGTATTTGGACTATTCATTTTGGACTAGGATTTCTTTCATCTTTCATTTCAATTGCTTTATTTCCATTAGTAGTATTAGTAGTAGTAATATTATCTGCAATTTTGATTAGATGAAGCATTGTCAAGTATTATTCATTTTGGACTAGGATTTCTTTCATCTTCATTTCAATTGCTTTATTTCCATTAGTAGTATTAGTAGTAGTAATATTATCTGCAATTTTGATTAGATGAAGCATTGTCAAGTATTATTCATTTTGGACTAGGATTTCTTTCATCTTCATTTCAATTGCTTTATTTCCATTAGTAGTATTAGTAGTAGTAATATTATCTGCAATTTTGATTAGATGAAGCATTGTCATTTTGACTAGTATTATTCATTTTGGACTAGGATTTCTTTCATCTTCATTTCAATTGCTTTATTTCCATTAGTAGTATTAGTAGTAGTAATATTATCTGCAATTTTGATTAGATGAAGCATTGTCAAGTATTATTCATTTTGGACTAGGATTTCTTTCATCTTCATTTCAATTGCTTTATTTCCATTAGTAGTATTAGTAGTAGTAATATTATCTGCAATTTTGATTAGATGAAGCATTGTCAAGTATTATTCATTTTGGACTAGGATTTCTTTCATCTTCATTTCAATTGCTTTATTTCCATTAGTAGTATTAGTAGTAGTAATATTATCTGCAATTTTGATTAGATGAAGCATTGTCAAGTATTATTCATTTTGGACTAGGATTTCTTTCATCTTCATTTCAATTGCTTT
Organism: Acanthosepion pharaonis; assembly: GCA_903632075.3. Classification (NCBI taxonomy): domain Eukaryota; kingdom Metazoa; phylum Mollusca; class Cephalopoda; order Sepiida; family Sepiidae; genus Acanthosepion; species Acanthosepion pharaonis. Next base: position 67,486 of record CAHIKZ030004104.1, on the reverse strand, counting down.
ATTTCCATTAGTAGTATTAGTAGTAGTAATATTATCTGCAATTTTGATTAGATGAAGCATATAATTCATTTTGGACTAGGATTTCTCAAGTATATTATTCATTTTGGACTAGGATTTTTTGGACTTTTCTTTCATCTTCATTTCAATTGCTTTATTTCCATTAGTAGTATTAGTAGTAGTAATATTATCTGCAATTTTGATTAGATGAAGCATTGTCAAGTATTATTCATTTTGGACTAGGATTTCTTTCATCTTCATTTCAATTGCTTTATTTCCATTAGTAGTATTAGTAGTAGTAATATTATCTGCAATTTTGATTAGATGAAGCATTGTCAAGTATTATTCATTTTGGACTAGGATTTCTTTCATCTTCATTTCAATTGCTTTATTTCCATTAGTAGTATTAGTAGTAGTAATATTATCTGCAATTTTGATTAGATGAAGCATTGTCAAGTATTATTCATTTTGGACTAGGATTTCTTTCATCTTCATTTCAATTGCTTTATTTCCATTAGTAGTATTAGTAGTAGTAATATTATCTGCAATTTTGATTAGATGAAGCATTGTCAAGTATTATTCATTTTGGACTAGGATTTCTTTCATCTTCATTTCAATTGCTTTATTTCCATTAGTAGTATTAGTAGTAGTAATATTATCTGCAATTTTGATTAGATGAAGCATTGTCAAGTATTATTCATTTTGGACTAGGATTTCTTTCATCTTCATTTCAATTGCTTTATTTCCATTAGTAGTATTAGTAGTAGTAATATTATCTGCAATTTTGATTAGATGAAGCATTGTCAAGTATTATTCATTTTGGACTAGGATTTCTTTCATCTTCATTTCAATTGCTTTATTTCCATTAGTAGTATTAGTAGTAGTAATATTATCTGCAATTTTGATTAGATGAAGCATTGTCAAGTATTATTCATTTTGGACTAGGATTTCTTTTCATCTTCATTTCAATTGCTTTATTTCCATTAGTAGTATTAGTAGTAGTAATATTATCTGCAATTTTGATTAGATGAAGCATTGTCAATTATTCATTTTGGACTAGTTTCTTTCATCTTCATTCATTTTTATTTCCACTAGGACTAGTAGTAGTAATTTATCTTTTTGATCTTCATTTCAATTCAATTTAATTTATTCATTTTGGACTAGGATTTTCTTTCATTTCAATTGCTTTATTTCCACTAGTAGTATTAGTAGTAGTAATATTATCTGCAATTTTGATTAGATGAAGCATTGTCAAGCATTATTCATTTTGGACTAGGATTTCTTTCATCTATTTCAATTGTTTATTAGTAGTAGTAAGTATTATCTGCAATTTTGATTAGATGAAGCATTGTCAAGTATTATTCATTTTGGACTAGGATTTCTTTCATCTTCATTTCAATTGCTTTATTTCCACTAGTAGTATTAGTAGTAGTAATATTATCTGCAATTTTGATTAGATGAAGCATTGTCAAGTATTATTCATTTTGGACTAGGATTTCTTTCATCTTCATTTCAATTGCTTTATTTCCACTAGTAGTATTAGTAGTAGTAATATTATCTGCAATTTTGATTAGATGAAGCATTGTCAAGTATTATTCATTTTGGACTAGGATTTCTTTCATCTTCATTTCAATTGCTTTATTTCCACTAGTAGTATTAGTAGTAGTAATATTATCTGCAATTTTGATTAGATGAAGCATTGTCAAGTATTATTCATTTTGGACTAGGATTTCTTTCATCTTCATTTCAATTGCTTTATTTCCACTAGTAGTATTAGTAGTAGTAATATTATCTGCAATTTTGATTAGATGAAGCATTGTCAAGTATTATTCATTTTGGACTAGGATTTCTTTCATCTTCATTTCAATTGCTTTATTTCCACTAGTAGTATTAGTAGTAGTAATATTATCTGCAATTTTGATTAGATGAAGCATTGTCAAGTATTATTCATTTTGGACTAGGATTTCTTTCATCTTCATTTCAATTGCTTTATTTCCACTAGTAGTATTAGTAGTAGTAATATTATCTGCAATTTTGATTAGATGAAGCATTGTCAAGTATTATTCATTTTGGACTAGGATTTCTTTCATCTTCATTTCAATTGCTTTATTTCCACTAGTAGTATTAGTAGTAGTAATATTATCTGCAATTTTGATTAGATGAAGCATTGTCAAGTATTATTCATTTTGGACTAGGATTTCTTTCATCTTCATTTCAATTGCTTTATTTCCACTAGTAGTATTAGTAGTAGTAATATTATCTATCTGCATTTTGATTAGATGAAGCATTGTCAAGTATTATTCATTTTGGACTAGGATTTCTTTCATCTTCATTTCAATTGCTTTATTTCCACTAGTAGTATTAGTAGTAGTAATATTATCTGCAATTTTCATTAGATGAAGCATTGTCAAGTATTATTCATTTTGGACTAGGATTTCTTTCATCTTCATTTCAATTGCTTTATTTCCACTAGTAGTATTAGTAGTAGTAATATTATCTGCAATTTTGATTAGATGAAGCATTGTCAAGTATTATTCATTTTGGACTAGGATTTCTTTCATCTTCATTTCAATTGCTTTATTTCCACTAGTAGTATTAGTAGTAGTAATATTATCTGCAATTTTCATTAGATCTTGTCAATTTTTCATTTTTGATGAATTTCATTGTTTATTTCAAGTAGTATTAGTAGTAGTAATATTATCTGCAATTTTGATTAGATGAAGCATTGTTATTCATTTTGGACTAGGATTTCTTTCATCTTCATTTCAATTGCTTTATTTCCACTAGTAGTATTAGTAGTAGTAATATTATCTGCAATTTTGATTAGATGAAGCATTGTCAAGTATTATTCATTTTGGACTAGGATTTCTTTCATCTTCATTTCAATTGCTTTATTTCCACTAGTAGTATTAGTAGTAGTAATATTATCTGCAATTTTGATTAGATGAAGCATTGTCAAGTATTATTCATTTTGGACTAGGTTTCTTTCATCTTCATTTCAATTGCTTTATTTCCACTAGTAGTATTAGTAGTAGTAATATTATCTGCAATTTTGATTAGATGAAGCATTGTCAAGTATTATTCATTTTGGACTAGGATTTCTTTCATCTTCATTTCAATTGCTTTATTTCCACTAGTAGTATTAGTAGTAGTAATATTATCTGCAATTTTCATTAGATGAAGCATTGTCAAGTATTATTCATTTTTGGACTAGGATTTCTTTCATCTTCATTTCAATTGCTTTATTTCCACTAGTAGTATTAGTAGTAGTAATATTATCTGCAATTTTGATTAGATGAAGCATTGTCAATTTCAATTGCTTTATTTCCACTAGTATTATTCATTTTGGACTAGGATTTCTTTTCATCTTCATTTCAATTGCTTTATTTCCACTAGTAGTATTAGTAGTAGTAATATTATCTGCAATTTTCATTAGATGAAGCATTGTCAAGTATTATTCATTTTGGACTAGGATTTCTTTCATCTTCATTTCAATTGCTTTATTTCCACTAGTAGTATTAGTAGTAGTAATATTATCTGCAATTTTGATTAGATGAAGCATTGTCAAGTATTATTCATTTTGGACTAGGATTTCTTTCATCTTCATTTCAATTGCTTTATTTCCACTAGTAGTATTAGTAGTAGTAATATTATCTGCAATTTTCATTAGATGAAGCATTGTCAAGTATTATTCATTTTGGACTAGGATTTCTTTCATCTTCATTTCAATTGCTTTATTTCCACTAGTAGTATTAGTAGTAGTAATATTATCTGCAATTTTCATTAGATGAAGCATTGTCAAGTATTATTCATTTTGGACTAGGATTTCTTTCATCTTCATTTCAATTGCTTTATTTCCACTAGTAGTATTAGTAGTAGTAATATTATCTGCAATTTTCATTAGATGAAGCATTGTCAAGTATTATTCATTTTGGACTAGGATTTCTTTCATCTTCATTTCAATTGCTTTATTTCCACTAGTAGTATTAGTAGTAGTAATATTATCTGCAATTTTGATTAGATGAAGCATTGTCAAGTATTATTCATTTTGGACTAGGATTTCTTTCATCTTCATTTCAATTGCTTTATTTCCACTAGTAGTATTAGTAGTAGTAATATTATCTGCAATTTTGATTAGATGAAGCATTGTCAAGTATTATTCATTTTGGACTAGGATTTCTTTCATCTTCATTTCAATTGCTTTATTTCCACTAGTAGTATTAGTAGTAGTAATATTATCTGCAATTTTCATTAGATGAAGCATTGTCAAGTATTATTCATTTTGGACTAGGATTTCTTTCATCTTCATTTCAATTGCTTTATTTCCACTAGTAGTATTAGTAGTAGTAATATTATCTGCAATTTTCATTAGATGAAGCATTGTCAAGTATTATTCATTTTGGACTAGGATTTCTTTCATCTTCATTTCAATTGCTTTATTTCCACTAGTAGTATTAGTAGTAGTAATATTATCTGCAATTTTGATTAGATGAAGCATTGTCAAGTATTATTCATTTTGGACTAGGATTTCTTTCATCTTCATTTCAATTGCTTTATTTCCACTAGTAGTATTAGTAGTAGTAATATTATCTGCAATTTTCATTAGATGAAGCATTGTCAAGTATTATTCATTTTGGACTAGGATTTCTTTCATCTTCATTTCAATTGCTTTATTTCCACTAGTAGTATTAGTAGTAGTAATATTATCTGCAATTTTCATTAGATGAAGCATTGTCAAGTATTATTCATTTTGGACTAGGATTTCTTTCATCTTCATTTCAATTGCTTTATTTCCACTAGTAGTATTAGTAGTAGTAATATTATCTGCAATTTTCATTAGATGAAGCATTGTCAAGCATTATTCATTTTGGACTAGGATTTCTTTCATCTTCATTTCAATTGCTTTATTTCCACTAGTAGTATTAGTAGTAGTAATATTATCTGCAATTTTCATTAGATGAAGCATTGTCAAGTATTATTCATTTTGGACTAGGATTTCTTTCATCTTCATTTCAATTGCTTTATTTCCACTAGTAGTATTAGTAGTAGTAATATTATCTGCAATTTTGATTAGATGGACTAGCATTGTCAAGCATTATTCATTTTGGACTAGGAATTTTTTAGATCTTCATTTCAATTTGGACTTTATTTTCATTAGTAGTATTAGTAGTAGTAATATTATCTGCAATTTTGATTAGATGAAGCATTGTCAAGTATTATTCATTTTGGACTAGGATTTCTTTCATCTTCATTTCAATTGCTTTATTTCCACTAGTAGTATTAGTAGTAGTAATATTATCTGCAATTTTCATTAGATGAAGCATTGTCAAGTATTATTCATTTTGGACTAGGATTTCTTTCATCTTCATTTCAATTGCTTTATTTCCACTAGTAGTATTAGTAGTAGTAATATTATCTGCAATTTTCATTAGATGAAGCATTGTCAAGTATTATTCATTTTGGACTAGGATTTCTTTCATCTTCATTTCAATTGCTTTATTTCCACTAGTAGTATTAGTAGTAGTAATATTATCTGCAATTTTCATTAGATGAAGCATTGTCAAGTATTATTCATTTTGGACTAGGTTTCTTTCATCTTCATTTCAATTGCTTTATTTCCACTAGTAGTATTAGTAGTAGTAATATTATCTGCAATTTTCATTAGATGAAGCATTGTCAAGTATTATTCATTTTGGACTAGGATTTTCTTTCATCTTCATTTCAATTGCTTTATTTCCACTAGTAGTATTAGTAGTAGTAATATTATCTGCAATTTTCATTAGATGAAGCATTGTCAAGTATTATTCATTTGGACTAGGTTTTCTTTTCATCTTCATTTCAATTGCTTTATTTCAATTAGTAGTATTAGTAGTAGTAATATTATCTGCAATAATATCTTTGATTAGATGAAGCATTGTCAAGTATTATTCATTTTGGACTAGGATTTCTTTCATCTTCATTTCAATTGCTTTATTTCCACTAGTAGTATTAGTAGTAGTAATATTATCTGCAATTTTCATTAGATGAAGCATTGTCAAGTATTATTCATTTTGGACTAAGTTTCTTTCATCTTCATTTCAATTGCTTTATTTCCATTTCCATTAGTAGTAGTTATTATCTAATTTTCATTAGATTAGTAGTAGTATATTATTCATTTTCACTAGGATTTCTTTCATCTTCATTTTCAATTATTTCCACTAGTATGAAGTAATATTATCTGCAATTTTGATTAGATGAAGCATTGTCATTATTCATTTTGGACTAGGATTTCTTTCATCTTCATTTCAATTGCTTTATTTCCACTAGTAGTATTAGTAGTAGTAATATTATCTGCAATTTTCATTAGATGAAGCATTGTCAAGTATTATTCATTTTGGACTAGGATTTCTTTCATCTTCATTTCAATTGCTTTATTTCCACTAGTAGTATTAGTAGTAGTAATATTATCTGCAATTTTCATTAGATGAAGCATTGTCAAGTATTATTCATTTTGGACTAGGATTTCTTTCATCTTCATTTCAATTGCTTTATTTCCACTAGTAGTATTAGTAGTAGTAATATTATCTGCAATTTTGATTAGATGAAGCATTGTCAAGTATTATTCATTTTGGACTAGGATTTCTTTCATCTTCATTTCAATTGCTTTATTTCCACTAGTAGTATTAGTAGTAGTAATATTATCTGCAATTTTCATTAGATGAAGCATTGTCAAGCATTATTCATTTTGGACTAGGATTTCTTTCATCTTCATTTCAATTGCTTTATTTCCACTAGTAGTATTAGTAGTAGTAATATTATCTGCAATTTTCATTAGATGAAGCATTGTCAAGTATTATTCATTTTGGACTAGGATTTCTTTCATCTTCATTTCAATTGCTTTATTTCCACTAGTAGTATTAGTAGTAGTAATATTATCTGCAATTTTCATTAGATGAAGCATTGTCAAGTATTATTCATTTTGGACTAGGTTTCTTTCATCTTCATTTCAATTGCTTTATTTCCACTAGTAGTATTAGTAGTAGTAATATTATCTGCAATTTTCATTAGATGAAGCATTGTCAAGTATTATTCATTTTGGACTAGGATTTCTTTCATCTTCATTTCAATTGCTTTATTTCCACTAGTAGTATTAGTAGTAGTAATATTATCTGCAATTTTCATTAGATTTTATTCATTTTGGACTAGATCTTCATTTCAATTGCTTTATTTCCACTAGTAGTAGTAATATTATCTGCATTTTGTTAGATGAAGCATTGTCAAGTATTATTCATTTTGGACTAGGATTTCTTTCATCTTCATTTCAATTGCTTTATTTCCACTAGTAGTATTAGTAGTAGTAATATTATCTGCAATTTTCATTAGATGAAGCATTGTCAAGTATTATTCATTTTGGACTAGGTTTCTTTCATCTTCATTTCAATTGCTTTATTTCCACTAGTAGTATTAGTAGTAGTAATATTATCTGCAATTTTGATTAGATGAAGCATTGTCAAGTATTATTCATTTTGGACTAGGATTTCTTTCATCTTCATTTTCAATTGCTTTATTTCCACTAGTAGTATTAGTAGTAGTAATATTATCTGCAATTTTCATTAGATGAAGCATTGTCAAGTATTATTCATTTTGGACTAGGATTTCTTTCATCTTCATTTCAATTGCTTTATTTCCACTAGTAGTATTAGTAGTAGTAATATTATCTGCAATTTTCATTAGATGAAGCATTGTCAAGTATTATTCATTTTGGACTAGGATTTCTTTCATCTTCATTTCAATTGCTTTATTTCCACTAGTAGTATTAGTAGTAGTAATATTATCTGCAATTTTCATTAGATGAAGCATTGTCAAGTATTATTCATTTTGGACTAGGATTTCTTTCATCTTCATTTCAATTGCTTTATTTCCACTAGTAGTATTAGTAGTAGTAATATTATCTGCAATTTTGATTAGATGAAGCATTGTCAAGTATTATTCATTTTGGACTAGGATTTCTTTCATCTTCATTTCAATTGCTTTATTTCCACTAGTAGTATTAGTAGTAGTAGTAATATTATCTGCAATTTTGATTAGATGAAGCATTGTCAAGTATTATTCATTTTGGACTAGGATTTCTTTCATCTTCATTTCAATTGCTTTATTTCCACTAGTAGTATTAGTAGTAGTAATATTATCTGCAATTTTCATTAGATGAAGCATTGTCAAGTCATTATTCATTTTTTGGACTAGGATTTCTTTCATCTTCATTTCAATTGCTTTATTTCCACTAGTAGTATTAGTAGTAGTAATATTATCTGCAATTTTCATTAGATGAAGCATTGTCAAAATATTATTCATTTTGGACTAGGATTTCTTTCATCTTCATTTCAATTGCTTTATTTCCACTAGTATTATTAGTAGTAGTAATATTATCTGCAATTTTCATTAGATGAAGCATTGTCAAGTATTATTCATTTTGGACTAGGATTTCTTTCATCTTCATTTCAATTGCTTTATTTCCACTAGTAGTATTAGTAGTAGTAATATTATCTGCAATTTTGATTAGATAGATGAAGCATTGTCAAAATATTATTCATTTTGGACTAGGTTTCTTTCATCTTCATTTCAATTGCTTTATTTCCACTAGTAGTATTAGTAGTAGTAATATTATCTGCAATTTTCATTAGATGAAGCATTGTCAAGTATTATTCATTTTGGACTAGGATTTCTTTCATCTTCATTTCAATTGCTTTATTTCCACTAGTAGTATTAGTAGTAGTAATATTATCTGCAATTTTCATTAGATGAAGCATTGTCAAGTATTATTCATTTTGGACTAGGATTTCTTTCATCTTCATTTCAATTGCTTTATTTCCACTAGTAGTATTAGTAGTAGTAATATTATCTGCAATTTTCATTAGATGAAGCATTGTCAAGTATTATTCATTTTGGACTAGGATTTCTTTCATCTTCATTTCAATTGCTTTATTTCCACTAGTAGTATTAGTAGTAGTAATATTATCTGCAATTTTCATTAGATGAAGCATTGTCAAGCATTATTCATTTTGGACTAGGATTTCTTTCATCTTCATTTCAATTGCATTTTGGACTAAGTTTATTTCCACTAGTAGTATTAGTAGTAGTAATATTATCTGCAATTTTCATTAGATGAAGCATTGTCAAGTATTATTCATTTTGGACTAGGATTTCTTTCATCTTCATTTCAATTGCTTTATTTCCACTAGTAGTATTAGTAGTAGTAATATTATCTGCAATTTTCATTAGATGAAGCATTGTCAAGTATTATTCATTTTGGACTAGGATTTCTTTCATCTTCATTTCAATTGCTTTATTTCCACTAGTAGTATTAGTAGTAGTAATATTATCTGCAATTTTCATTAGATGAAGCATTGTCAAGCATTATTCATTTTGGACTAGGATTTCTTTCATCTTCATTTCAATTGCTTTATTTCCACTAGTAGTATTAGTAGTAGTAATATTATCTGCAATTTTCATTAGATGAAGCATTGTCAAGTAGTATTATTCATTTTGGACTAGGATTTCTTTCATGCTCATTTCAATTTCATTCAGATTTCCACTCATTTCAATTGCTTTATTTCCACTAGTAGTATTAGTAGTAGTAATATTATCTGCAATTTTCATTAGATGAAGCATTGTCAAGTATTATTCATTTTGGACTAGGATTTCTTTCATCTTCATTTCAATTGCTTTATTTCCACTAGTAGTATTAGTAGTAGTAATATTATCTGCAATTTTCATTAGATGAAGCATTGTCAAGTATTATTCATTTTGGACTAGGATTTCTTTCATCTTCATTTCAATTGCTTTATTTCCACTAGTAGTATTAGTAGTAGTAATATTATCTGCAATTTTCATTAGATGAAGCATTGTCAAGTATTATTCATTTTGGACTAGGATTTCTTTCATCTTCATTTCAATTGCTTTATTTCCACTAGTAGTATTAGTAGTAGTAATATTATCTGCAATTTTCATTAGATGAAGCATTGTCAAGCATTATTCATTTTGGACTAGGATTTCTTTCATCTTCATTTCAATTGCTTTATTTCCACTAGTAGTATTAGTAGTAGTAATATTATCTGCAATTTTCATTAGATGAAGCATTGTCAAGTATTATTCATTTTGGACTAGGATTTCTTTCATCTTCATTTCAATTGCTTTATTTCCACTAGTAGTATTAGTAGTAGTAATATTATCTGCAATTTTGATTAGATGAAGCATTGTCAAGTATTATTCATTTTGGACTAGGATTTCTTTCATCTTCATTTCAATTGCTTTATTTCCACTAGTAGTATTAGTAGTAGTAATATTATCTGCAATTTTCATTAGATGAAGCATTGTCAAGCATTATTCATTTTGGACTAGGATTTCTTTCATCTTCATTTCAATTGCTTTATTTCCACTAGTAGTATTAGTAGTAGTAATATTATCTGCAATTTTCATTAGATGAAGCATTGTCAAGCATTATTCATTTTGGACTAGGATTTCTTTCATCTTCATTTCAATTGCTTTATTTCCACTAGTAGTATTAGTAGTAGTAATATTATCTGCAATTTTGATTAGATGAAGCATTGTCAAGTATTATTCATTTTGGACTAGGATTTCTTTCATCTTCATTTCAATTGCTTTATTTCCACTAGTAGTATTAGTAGTAGTAATATTATCTGCAATTTTCATTAGATGAAGCATTGTCAAGTATTATTCATTTTGGACTAGGATTTCTTTCATCTTCATTTCAATTGCTTTATTTCCACTAGTAGTATTAGTAGTAGTAATATTATCTGCAATTTTCATTAGATGAAGCATTGTCAAGCATTATTCATTTTGGACTAGGATTTCTTTCATCTTCATTTCAATTGCTTTATTTCCACTAGTAGTATTAGTAGTAGTAATATTATCTGCAATTTTCATTAGATGAAGCATTGTCAAGCATTATTCATTTTGGACTAGGATTTCTTTCATCTTCATTTCAATTGCTTTATTTCCACTAGTAGTATTAGTAGTAGTAATATTATCTGCAATTTTGATTAGATGAAGCATTGTCAAGCATTATTCATTTTGGACTAGGATTTCTTTCATCTTCATTTCAATTGCTTTATTTCCACTAGTAGTATTAGTAGTAGTAATATTATCTGCAATTTTCATTAGATGAAGCATTGTCAAGTATTATTCATTTTGGACTAGGTTTCTTTCATCTTCATTTCAATTGCTTTATTTCCACTAGTAGTATTAGTAGTAGTAATATTATCTGCAATTTTGATTAGATGAAGCATTGTCAAGCATTATTCATTTTGGACTAGGATTTCTTTCATCTTCATTTCAATTGCTTTATTTCCACTAGTAGTATTAGTAGTAGTAATATTATCTGCAATTTTCATTAGATGAAGCATTGTCAAGTATTATTCATTTGGACTAGGATTTCTTTCATCTTCATTTCAATTGCTTTATTTCCACTAGTAGTATTAGTAGTAGTAATATTATCTGCAATTTTGATTAGATGAAGCATTGTCAAGCATTATTCATTTTGGACTAGGATTTCTTTCATCTTCATTTCAATTGCTTTATTTCCACTAGTAGTATTAGTAGTAGTAATATTATCTGCAATTTTCATTAGATGAAGCATTGTCAAGCATTATTCATTTTGGACTAGGATTTCTTTCATCTTCATTTCAATTGCTTTTATTTCCACTAGTAGTATTAGTAGTAGTAATATTATCTGCAATTTTGATTAGATGAAGCATTGTCAAGTATTATTCATTTTGGACTAGGATTTCTTTCATCTTCATTTCAATTGCTTTATTTCCACTAGTAGTATTAGTAGTAGTAATATTATCTGCAATTTTGATTAGATGAAGCATTGTCAAGTATTATTCATTTTGGACATTATTCATTTTGGACTAGGATTTCTTTTTCATCTTCATTTCAATTTTCAATTGCTTTATTTCCACTAGTAGTATTAGTAGTAGTAATATTATCTGCAATTTTGATTAGATGAAGCATTGTCAAGCATTTATTCATTTTGGACTAGGATTTCTTTCATCTTCATTTCAATTGCTTTATTTCCACTAGTAGTATTAGTAGTAGTAATATTATCTGCAATTTTGATTAGATGAAGCATTGTCAAGTATTATTCATTTTGGACTAGGATTTCTTTCATCTTCATTTCAATTGCTTTATTTCCACTAGTAGTATTAGTAGTAGTAATATTATCTGCAATTTTGATTAGATGAAGCATTGTCAAGTATTATTCATTTTGGACTAGGATTTCTTTCATCTTCATTTCAATTGCTTTATTTCCACTAGTAGTATTAGTAGTAGTAATATTATCTGCAATTTTGATTAGATGAAGCATTGTCAAGCATTATTCATTTTGGACTAGGATTTCTTTCATCTTCATTTCAATTGCTTTATTTCCACTAGTAGTATTAGTAGTAGTAATATTATCTGCAATTTTCATTAGATGAAGCATTGTCAAGTATTATTCATTTTGGACTAGGATTTCTTTCATCTTCATTTCAATTGCTTTATTTCCACTAGTAGTATTAGTAGTAGTAATATTATCTGCAATTTTGATTAGATGAAGCATTGTCAAGTTATTATTCATTTTGGACTAGGATTTCTTTCATCTTCATTTCAATTGCTTTATTTCCACTAGTAGTATTAGTAGTAGTAATATTATCTGCAATTTTGATTAGATGAAGCATTGTCAAAGCATTATTCATTTTGGACTAGGATTTCTTTCATCTTCATTTCAATTTGTAGTATTAGTAGTAGTAATATTATCTGCAATTTTGATTAGATGAAGCATTTCAATTATTCATTTTGGACTTTTTCTTTCATCTTCATTTCAATTGTTTATTTCCACTAGTAGTATTAGTAGTAGTATTATCTGCAATTTTCATTAGATGAAGCATTGTCAAGCATTATTCATTTTGGACTAGGTTTCTTTCATCTTCATTTCAATTGCTTTATTTCCACTAGTATTATTCAATTTTGATTAGATGAAGCATTGTCAAGGGACTAGGTTTCTTTCATCTTCATTTCAATTGCTTTATTTCCACTAGTAGTATTAGTAGTAGTAATATTATCTGCAATTTTGATTAGATGAAGCATTGTCAAGCATTATTCATTTTGGACTAGGATTTCTTTCATCTTCATTTCAATTGCTTTATTTCCACTAGTAGTATTAGTAGTAGTAATATTATCTGCAATTTTGATTAGATGAAGCATTGTCAAGTATTATTCATTTTGGACTAGGATTTCTTTCATCTTCATTTCAATTGCTTTATTTCCACTAGTAGTATTAGTAGTAGTAATATTATCTGCAATTTTCATTAGATGAAGCATTGTCAAGTATTATTCATTTTGGACTAGGATTTCTTTCATCTTCATTTCAATTGCTTTATTTCCACTAGTAGTATTAGTAGTAGTAATATTATCTGCAATTTTGATTAGATGAAGCATTGTCAAGTATTATTCATTTTGGACTAGGATTTCTTTCATCTTCATTTCAATTGCTTTATTTCCACTAGTAGTATTAGTAGTAGTAATATTATCTGCAATTTTGATTAGATGAAGCATTGTCAAGCATTATTCATTTTGGACTAGGATTTCTTTCATCTTCATTTCAATTGCTTTATTTCCACTAGTAGTATTAGTAGTAGTAATATTATCTGCAATTTTGATTAGATGAAGCATTGTCAAGTATTATTCATTTTGGACTAGGATTTCTTTCATCTTCATTTCAATTGCTTTATTTCCACTAGTAGTATTAGTAGTAGTAATATTATCTGCAATTTTCATTAGATGAAGCATTGTCAAGTATTATTCATTTTGGACTAGGATTTCTTTCATCTTCATTTCAATTGCTTTATTTCCACTAGTAGTATTAGTAGTAGTAATATTATCTGCAATTTTGATTAGATGAAGCATTGTCAAGTATTATTCATTTTGGACTAGGATTTCTTTCATCTTCATTTCAATTGCTTTATTTCCACTAGTAGTATTAGTAGTAGTAATATTATCTGCAATTTTGATTAGATGAAGCATTGTCAAGTATTATTCATTTTGGACTAGGATTTCTTTCATCTTCATTTCAATTGCTTTATTTCCACTAGTAGTATTAGTAGTAGTAATATTATCTGCAATTTTGATTAGATGAAGCATTGTCAAGCATTATTCATTTTGGACTAGGATTTCTTTCATCTTCATTTCAATTGCTTTATTTCCACTAGTAGTATTAGTAGTAGTAATATTATCTGCAATTTTGATTAGATGAAGCATTGTCAAGTATTATTCATTTTGGACTAGGATTTCTTTCATCTTCATTTCAATTGCTTTATTTCCACTAGTAGTATTAGTAGTAGTAATATTATCTGCAATTTTGATTAGATGAAGCATTGTCAAGTATTATTCATTTTGGACTAGGATTTCTTTCATTTCATTTCAATTGCTTTATTTCCACTAGTAGTATTAGTAGTAGTAATATTATCTGCAATTTTCATTAGATGAAGCTTGTCATTTATTCATTTTGGACTAGGATTTCTTTCATCTTCATTTCAATTGCTTTATTTCCACTAGTATTAGTAGTAGTAATATTATCTGCAATTTTGATTAGATGAAGCATTGTCAAGTATTATTCATTTTGGACTAGGATTTCTTTCATCTTCATTTCAATTGCTTTATTTCCACTAGTAGTATTAGTAGTAGTAATATTATCTGCAATTTTGATTAGATGAAGCATTGTCAAGTATTATTCATTTTGGACTAGGTTTCTTTCATCTTCATTTCAATTGCTTTATTTCCACTAGTAGTATTAGTAGTAGTAATATTATCTGCAATTTTCATTAGATGAAGCATTGTCAAGCATTATTCATTTTGGACTAGGTTTCTTTCATCTTCATTTCAATTGCTTTATTTCCACTAGTAGTATTAGTAGTAGTAATATTATCTGCAATTTTGATTAGATGAAGCATTGTCAAGCATTATTCATTTTGGACTAGGTTTTCTTTCATCTTCATTTCAATTGCTTTATTTCCACTAGTAGTATTAGTAGTAGTAATATTATCTGCAATTTTGATTAGATGAAGCATTGTCAAGCATTATTCATTTTGGACTAGGATTTCTTTCATCTTCATTTCAATTGCTTTATTTCCACTAGTAGTATTAGTAGTAGTAATATTATCTGCAATTTTGATTAGATGAAGCATTGTCAAGTATTATTCATTTTGGACTAGGATTTCTTTCATCTTCATTTCAATTGCTTTATTTCCACTAGTAGTATTAGTAGTAGTAATATTATCTGCAATTTTGATTAGATGAAGCATTGTCAAGTATTATTCATTTTGGACTAGGATTTCTTTCATCTTCATTTCAATTGCTTTATTTCCACTAGTAGTATTAGTAGTAGTAATATTATCTGCAATTTTGATTAGATGAAGCATTGTCAAAATATTATTCATTTTGGACTAGGATTTCTTTCATCTTCATTTCAATTGCTTTATTTCCACTAGTAGTATTAGTAGTAGTAATATTATCTGCAATTTTCATTAGATGAAGCATTGTCAAAATTTTTGGACTATTATTCATTTTGGACTAGGATTTCTTTCATCTTCATTTCAATTGCTTTATTTCCACTAGTAGTATTAGTAGTAGTAATATTATCTGCAATTTTCATTAGATGAAGCATTGTCAAGTATTATTCATTTTGGACTAGGATTTCTTTCATCTTCATTTCAATTGCTTTATTTCCACTAGTAGTATTAGTAGTAGTAATATTATCTGCAATTTTCATTAGATGAAGCATTGTCAAAAGTATTATTCATTTTGGACTAGGATTTCTTTCATCTTCATTTCAATTGCTTTATTTCCACTAGTAGTATTAGTAGTAGTAATATTATCTGCAATTTTCATTAGATGAAGCATTGTCAAGTATTATTCATTTTGGACTAGGATTTCTTTCATCTTCATTTCAATTGCTTTATTTCCACTAGTAGTATTAGTAGTAGTAATATTATCTGCAATTTTCATTAGATGAAGCATTGTCAAGTATTATTCATTTTGGACTAGGATTTCTTTCATCTTCATTTCAATTGCTTTATTTCCACTAGTAGTATTAGTAGTAGTAATATTATCTGCAATTTTCATTAGATGAAGCATTGTCAAATATTATTCATTTTGGACTAGGATTTCTTTCATCTTCATTTCAATTGCTTTATTTCCACTAGTAGTATTAGTAGTAGTAATATTATCTGCAATTTTGATTAGATGAAGCATTGTCAAGTATTATTCATTTGGACTAGGATTTCTTTCATCTTCATTTCAATTGCTTTATTTCCACTAGTAGTATTAGTAGTAGTAATATTATCTGCAATTTTCATTAGATGAAGCATTGTCAAGTATTATTCATTTTGGACTAGGATTTCTTTCATCTTCATTTCAATTGCTTTATTTCCACTAGTAGTATTAGTAGTAGTAATATTATCTGCAATTTTCATTAGATGAAGCATTGTCAAGTATTATTCATTTTGGACTAGGATTTCTTTCATCTTCATTTCAATTGCTTTATTTCCACTAGTAGTATTAGTAGTAGTAATATTATCTGCAATTTTCATTAGATGAAGCATTGTCAAGTATTATTCATTTTGGACTAGGATTTCTTTCATCTTCATTTCAATTGCTTTATTTCCACTAGTAGTATTAGTAGTAGTAATATTATCTGCAATTTTGATTAGATGAAACATTGTCAAAATATTATTCATTTTGGACTAGGATTTCTTTCATCTTCATTTCAATTGCTTTATTTCCACTAGTAGTATTAGTAGTAGTAATATTATCTGCAATTTTCATTAGATGAAGCATTGTCAAGTATTATTCATTTTGGACTAGGATTTCTTTCATCTTCATTTCAATTGCTTTATTTCCACTAGTAGTATTAGTAGTAGTAATATTATCTGCAATTTTCATTAGATGAAGCATTGTCAAGTATTATTCATTTTGGACTAGGATTTCTTTCATCTTCATTTCAATTGCTTTATTTCCACTAGTAGTATTAGTAGTAGTAATATTATCTGCAATTTTCATTAGATGAAGCATTGTCAAGCATTATTCATTTTGGACTAGGATTTCTTTCATCTTCATTTCAATTGCTTTATTTCCACTAGTAGTATTAGTAGTAGTAATATTATCTGCAATTTTCATTAGATGAAGCATTGTCAAACTAGGTTATTATTCATTTTGGACTAGGATTTCTTTCATCTTCATTTCAATTGCTTTATTTCCACTAGTAGTATTAGTAGTAGTAATATTATCTGCAATTTTGATTAGATGAAGCATTGTCAAGTATTATTCATTTTGGACTAGGATTTCTTTCATCTTCATTTCAATTGCTTTATTTCCACTAGTAGTATTAGTAGTAGTAATATTATCTGCAATTTTCATTAGATAGTAGTAATATTATTTCTGTAGTATTAGTAATTTTGATTAGATGAAGCATTGTCAAGCATTATTCATTTTGGACTAGGATTTCTTTCATCTTCATTTCAATTGCTTTATTTCCACTAGTAGTATTAGTAGTAGTAATATTATCTGCAATTTTCATTAGATGAAGCATTGTCAAGCATTATTCATTTTGGACTAGGATTTCTTTCATCTTCATTTCAATTGCTTTATTTCCACTAGTAGTATTAGTAGTAGTAATATTATCTGCAATTTTGATTAGATGAAGCATTGTCAAGCATTATTCATTTTGGACTAGGATTTCTTTCATCTTCATTTCAATTGCTTTATTTCCACTAGTAGTATTAGTAGTAGTAATATTATCTGCAATTTTGATTAGATGAAGCATTGTCAAGTATTATTCATTTTGGACTAGGATTTCTTTCATCTTCATTTCAATTGCTTTATTTCCACTAGTAGTATTAGTAGTAGTAATATTATCTGCAATTTTGATTAGATGAAGCATTGTCAAGCATTATTCATTTTGGACTAGGATTTCTTTCATCTTCATTTCAATTGCTTTATTTCCACTAGTAGTATTAGTAGTAGTAATATTATCTGCAATTTTGATTAGATGAAGCATTGTCAAGCATTATTCATTTTGGACTAGGATTTCTTTCATCTTCATTTCAATTGCTTTATTTCCACTAGTAGTATTAGTAGTAGTAATATTATCTGCAATTTTGATTAGATGAAGCATTGTCAAGCATTATTCATTTTGGACTAGGATTTCTTTCATCTTCATTTCAATTGCTTTATTTCCACTAGTAGTATTAGTAGTAGTAATATTATCTGCAATTTTGATTAGATGAAGCATTGTCAAGCATTATTCATTTTGGACTAGGATTTCTTTCATCTTCATTTCAATTGCTTTATTTCCTAGTAGTGTTAGTAGTAGTAATATTATCTGCAATTTTGATTAGATGAAGCATTGTCAAAATTATTCATTTTGGACTAGGATTTCTTTCATCTTCATTTCAATTGCTTTATTTCCACTAGTAGTATTAGTAGTAGTAATATTTTGATTAGATGAAGCATTGTCAATTTTGATTTTGGAGATTCTTTCATCTTCATTTCAATTGAACTAGTAGTATTAGTAGTAGTATTGTCAAGCATTATTCATTTTGGACTAGGATTTCTTTCATCTTCATTTCAATTGCTTTATTTCCACTAGTAGTATTAGTAGTAGTAATATTATCTGCAATTTTGATTAGATGAAGCATTGTCAAAGCATTATTCATTTTGGACTAGGATTTCTTTCATCTTCATTTCAATTGCTTTATTTCCACTAGTAGTATTAGTAGTAGTAATATTATCTGCAATTTTCATTAGATGAAGCATTGTCAAGCATTATTCATTTTGGACTAGGATTTCTTTCATCTTCATTTCAATTGCTTTATTTCCACTAGTAGTATTAGTAGTAGTAATATTATCTGCAATTTTGATTAGATGAAGCATTGTCAAGCATTATTCATTTTGGACTAGGATTTCTTTCATCTTCATTTCAATTGCTTTATTTCCACTAGTAGTATTAGTAGTAGTAATATTATCTGCAATTTTGATTAGATGAAGCATTGTCAAGCATTATTCATTTTGGACTAGGATTTCTTTCATCTTCATTTCAATTGCTTTATTTCCACTAGTAGTATTAGTAGTAGTAATATTATCTGCAATTTTGATTAGATGAAGCATTGTCAAGCATTATTCATTTTGGACTAGGATTTCTTTCATCTTCATTTCAATTGCTTTATTTCCACTAGTAGTATTAGTAGTAGTAATATTATCTGCAATTTTGATTAGATGAAGCATTGTCAAGCATTATTCATTTTGGACTAGGATTTCTTTCATCTTCATTTCAATTGCTTTATTTCCACTAGTAGTATTAGTAGTAGTAATATTATCTGCAATTTTGATTAGATGAAGCATTGTCAAGCATTATTCATTTTGGACTAGGATTTCTTTCATCTTCATTTCAATTGCTTTATTTCCACTAGTAGTATTAGTAGTAGTAATATTATCTGCAATTTTGATTAGATGAAGCATTGTCAAGCATTATTCATTTTGGACTAGGATTTCTTTCATCTTCATTTCAATTGCTTTATTTCCACTAGTAGTATTAGTAGTAGTAATATTATCTGCAATTTTGATTAGATGAAGCATTGTCAAGCATTATTCATTTTGGACTAGGATTTCTTTCATCTTCATTTCAATTGCTTTATTTCCACTAGTAGTATTAGTAGTAGTAATATTATCTGCAATTTTGATTAGATGAAGCATGAAGCATTGTCAAGTATTATTCATTTTGGACTAGGATTTCTTTCATCTTCATTTCAATGGCTTTATTTCCACTAGTAGTATTAGTAGTAGTAATATTATCTGCAATTTTGATTAGATGAAGCATTGTCAAGTATTATTCATTTTGGACTAGGATTTCTTTCATCTTCATTTCAATTGCTTTATTTCCACTAGTAGTATTAGTAGTAGTAATATTATCTGCAATTTTCATTAGATGAAGCATTGTCAAGCATTATTCATTTTGGACTAGGATTTCTTTCATCTTCATTTCAATTGTTTTATTTCCACTAGTAGTATTAGTAGTAGTAATATTATCTGCAATTTTGATTAGATGAAGCATTGTCAAGCATTATTCATTTTGGACTAGGATTTCTTTCATCTTCATTTGAATTGCTTTATTTCCACTAGTAGTATTAGTAGTAGTAATATTGTCTGCAATTTTGATGAGATGAAGCATTGTCAAGCATTATTCATTTTGGACTAGGATTTCTTTCATCTTCATTTCAATTGCTTTATTTCCACTAGTAGTATTAGTAGTAGTAATATTATCTGCAATTTTGATTAGATGAAGCATTGTCAAGCATTATTCATTTTGGACTAGGATTTCTTTCATCTTCATTTCAATGGCTTTATTTCCACTAGTAGTATTAGTAGTAGATAATATTATCTTTTGGACAATTTTGATTAGATGAAGCATTGTCAAGTAGTAGTAATTATTCATTTTGGACTAGGATTTTCATTTCATCTTTCATTTCAATTGCTTTATTTCCACTAGTAGTATTAGTAGTAGTAATATTATCTGCAATTTTGATTAGATGAAGCATTGTCAAGCATTATTCATTTTGGACTAGGATTTCTTTCATCTTCATTTCAATTGCTTTATTTCCACTAGTAGTATTAGTAGTAGTAATATTATCTGCAATTTTGATTAGATGAAGCATTGTCAAGCATTATTCATTTTGGACTAGGATTTCTTTCATCTTCATTTCAATTGCTTTATTTCCACTAGTAGTATTAGTAGTAGTAATATTATCTGCAATTTTCATTAGATGAAGCATTGTCAAGCATTATTCATTTTGGACTAGGATTTCTTTCATCTTCATTTCAATTGCTTTATTTCCACTAGTAGTATTAGTAGTAGTAATATTATCTGCAATTTTGATTAGATGAAGCATTGTCAAGCATTATTCATTTTGGACTAGGATTTCTTTCATCTTCATTTCAATTGCTTTTTTTCCACTAGTAGGATTAGTAGTAGTAATATTATCTGCAATTTTGATTAAATATTCTTAACGTTGTGACTGCCTGACACTAGTCTGTTACAATATCCTAACTGTGGGAGTGCTATACAGAACTTAATGCATTAATAACAGTCTTTGAGAATTTCATTAACCACTGCTCCATGGCATATTAGCATATTGTCATGGTAACACATTGCACCATCCATTTCTGACATGTCAGGGGAGGTATTTAATGTTCATCTTAGAATGTAATCTTTCTCTTCCCCCTGAGTAGGTAGGCTGATAAAAGTGGCAAACTAGTTTGTCATTCATTAAGTAAATGGTGAAGTTGGTTGGGAAGAATTTTAAAGTGAGCTCTAGAAACCACTTCTGCCCACCATGCATAAATTCCAATACAAATATAGATACCATTTTTTAGTTATATGTAATTTGATACCTCCTCACCAGGAGGACATGGATTGAGATTTGATAAACAAATAACAGTCATCTGAGGCATGTATACTGTCAGTATCAAATAATACAAGACAGTGATAAATATCATATACACAAGTAAATCAATGTGTAGCTTAATGGTGAGGTAAAAAATACATGTATTTAAAACTAGTTTAAAAGCCATACTCTCTGCAGACTTTTAAGCTAGTGCCCCCAGAGGGTAATTAGAAAACAGCAATGATAATTTTGAAGAAATATCTTTGAATTCCTCAATTCAGTCCATGGAACTTCAAAACCTCACTTTAACTCTGATTCAGGTGTTAAGTACACTTCTGTCCAAAAGGCTGATTTGGGGCAAAATTCTAATTCAGGCCAAAAACTGAGTTCTTCAAATCACAAACTCTGCTGAACTTCAAAACCTCATGCCATGAAATCTTTCATTTTAACTCCGATTCCTTGGCATTTTGAAGAAATAAAATTGATTTCCTCAATTCACAAAGTTTGGGAGATATTTTAAACAGAATTTAAAATTCACAAAGTTTTTATCTTTCTTTAAACTCTATAAATTAAAAACGTTTAAACTCACTAATTTTTTTCAGTTATTTTACAATTTGAATTTTTAACTGACCTCTCCTCATCCAGATACAAATCCCAATGTTGGATGTTCAAGCACCAAATGAAGGGCAGATTTTCAATCCTGGGATCATCCTGATTCCAAAAAGGTATAATATTTCTGTGTAGAGCAAGGGTAGCCCGAGTTAGAGGGGGTTTCAGACACAGGGGTAAACAGACAGAATTTGCCATTTATTTGTTTAGAAAATAGATAGATAGAAATATGAAATAAAGAAAGACGATAGATAGAAAAAAAGAAAGAATTTTAATTTTTAACTGACCTCTCTTCATCCAGACAAAAATCCCAATGTTGGATGTTCAAGTACCAAATGAAGGGCAGATTTTCAATCCTGGGTTCATCCTGATTCCAAAAAGGTATGTCTATGTAAAGCAAGTGTGGCCAGAGTTATTGGAGTTTCAGACACATCGATGGACAGACAGAATTTGCCATTTATTTATTTAAATAGAAGTATTTCTTTTTCAACAATTTTCTTTGTCAATGCACATGATCAAATGTTTTTTTCATTAATGCAGTAGCTGAAACATTATAAAAAGAAAATTTCAGATTAAAAGCTACAGAATTAATACTCTAGCCTAAAGGCTTTTTAACCTTCCTCATTGATATCAATCAACATACAATATATGTTGATGAGATTTTTACCTTTACTTTCCCAAAATTTTGACAAATTTCTTCTATGTGCTGTGTTCCTTCAATTCATAGGCGATCACGGCTCTCCACAGCTTCCTATCTCATGTGGCCCTTAGCATTTTTTCTTCTATTGCTAAGGTCTGTCACCCTCGCACACATTGTTCTGCCATCCATTTACACAAGCCTGTCAGGTAACTGGACATCCTCTTCCTTCTTTTTTAAGTCTTCTTTACAGCATCCTGTTGAAGAACTTGGGTAGTAAGTTTGATGCTCACTGGGTGCCCTACATAATTTTTCCTTGCGCCAAATTAAACTAATCTTAATAAATAGCTATTAGGGCAACAGTGTGGAATGTCTGCTGGACCATTTCTAATGAGTAGCGGGTTTGATCCTCACCCTACATTGCTGTTCGATAAAAGTGAGTCACCTGAATTTTTTTACTAAATGTTCTCTTCTCTGATGAAACGAAAGTTGAGCTAAATTCAAAGGATAAGCGATCTAAAATCCGAAGAAGAAGCTTTGAAAGCTCTTTGAAGTTAGCAGTAAGTACTGTCAAGCATCTGTTCAGTATCATGTTCTGGGGATGCTTTTCTTTTTATGGAACTGGTTTCTTAAAACCTATTGAAAAGACCCCCAGGAGTGAGCAGTACAAGAGAATTTTAGAGTCTTGTCTGCTCCCTTCTGCTGAAAGGGTGCAAATTGACCCCACCAAGCTCATTTTTATGCAGGATAATGCTCCCTGTCACAAATCAAACTTGATGAAGGAATACTTTGATGAGAAGCAGGTGAGTGTTATGACATGGCCGCCCCAATCTTCTGACCTCAACCCCATAGAAAACATAGGGAGCATGTTGCTCAACTGCTTTCTCGAGAGCTTGTACTTTATAATGTTCCATAAGTTTTCTTCAGATTTTAGATTGCTTATCTTTTAAATTTAACTCAACTTTTGTTTCATCGGAGAAGAGAACATTTAATAAAAAAAAAATCAGGTGAGTCACTTTTATCGAACAGCACTGTACTTGTAGCCTTGTGCAAAATTTATTCAACCTTATTAAATAAGGGTGGGTCAATATCACTATTTATAGCCTGACATGGATTCAGTAAATAAATTTTGTACACTATTTACATTATTTGGACTATTGTCCTCATCTTTGTCACCATATTTAATAAATATGGCAACAAAGATGAGGACAATAGTCCAAATAATGTAAATAGTGTACATAATACCTCATCTCAGAAATATAGACAGAAACAAATTTTGATCTCAATTTTTCATTGTATAACATGCAAGAAGCATCACTTGATGGAATATTACAAGTTGCATTGGACATCAGCTGGAAGAAAAACCCAACAAAGAAATGCCTTTATGAACACCTTCCTCCTATCTCAGTTTTGCTAAGATAAAGAAGGCTTCAGCTAGCTGGTCACTCCTGGAGAAGTAAGTTGGAACTTAGGGAGTGACACCTTCCTATAGAATCCATTGTGCAGCAAAAAATTGGATAGAAAACCTCATCATACCTACATTGACCATCTTGTAGATGATTCTGGATGCCAATATGGAGGACCTGCCAACAGCGATGTCTGACAGAGATTGTTGGAAGGAATGACTCTGGTGTATTTGAGAAAAATTATCGACCTGAACAATTGGTTCCCATTCTCACAATTATGACTGAGAAGTGAGTTTGATCCTCACTGGGTGCCCCATACTTTCGGCCTTGTGACACATCTAAGTTACACTTAGAAAATCACTATAGTTACGTTAGCCTTGGTTAATAAGGCTATTTTGGTTGAAAATCACTGCAGAATCATGAGTTCAATCCTCACTGGATGCCCAATACAAAATTTGTCATTAACACAAGAGGTAGCGTATGAAATCAGCCATCTTAATTGAGTGTGCCGTAATGGTTGGTGAGGACAGTCTGGTTGACTATTATAATGGGTAGTAGTTTCTTTAAGGCCACAGTAGAATCTGATTTGCTCTACATCTCAACAACATGAACACTGACGAAACACCAAGATGGAGCATACACAAGAATATTACGAGTTGCATTGGACATCAGCTGGAAGAAACACCCAACAACGAAACGCCTTTATGAACACCTTCCTCCTATCTCAGTTTTGCTAAGATAGAGAAGGCTTCGGCTAGTTGGTCACTCCTGGAGAAGTAAGTCAGAACTTGTGAGTGACACCCTCCTATGGAACCCATTGTGTGGCAAAAGATCGATTGGAAGACCTTATCATACCTACATTGACCATCTTGTAGATGACTCTGGATGCTGTCAAAAGGACCTGCTGACAGAGATTGTTGGAAGGAACGAATCAGGAGAATACGAGAAGAATTCTCAACCTGATGATGATGACGATGATGATGATGATAACACTCAAGTGATTAATATTCATTGCAATTATGAAAATTTTATATTTTAGTACTGTGAATTAAAGTTAGCATTAGTTAAAAGGTGTAATAATAAATGTTTCAATTGTTTTGTTTTCTTTACATGTATTTTCAAGAAAATGAAAGCCAGATAGTTCATAAAAAATGTTAATTGTGGAAATCTTTTTTCAATTTAGAAGTTAAAGAACCATTAAAATTTGAAAACAAGAAGACCATTAAAATTTTAAAAAAACATTAAAATTAAAGTACCATTAAAATTTTAAAAAACCATTAAAATTAATTTTTGAATTGTTGTGGATCCACTTTTGAATTTAGAGAAAGAAAACATATTTTATTTTATTTACTGACATATCAGAGATGTGGTCTCATCTCTTTGTAAATTCCAGAATTAAGGGTCCTGGACCCTCCTCTTTTTGCATAAAAGGAGGCAAACCTGCTGATAGGATCAGAAAGCATTCAGACTTCAAGATAGAAGGCACCCACATTTGAAGGGGTAAAAAATCAACACAAAGAAAAAAAGAAAAGCTGACAGAAAATCTCAACCAGAAGGTAGTTACAGTTCCCAATAGGTTTTCCCATTTCAGCGGCTTCTAGAGAAGAATTTCTGCCAAATTAAAACTAAAAGGTTGAGTCTTGTCTGCTTTTTGCCTTATTCAAACTTTAGGGATAAGAGAGGCACTCTTCTCTTATTACTTTTTCCAAACTTAAATTTTTATACAATCGAATTAAGTGCATTGACAAAGAAGGAGATTATATTGAAAAATACAGAAAAAGTATTTTTCAACATAATTTCCAGATTAAAACAAAATCCAAATAAGGATCTGTAATGTAATTGATCCTGACATGGCATCTCGACTTTAGTCACTTTCTAACCAACGTGACATGGCTTCCCTCTTTCTTTTCTGCAAATATTTTCATGGAAACTGCTCTAACAAACTTTTTTCCCAGGTGGACCAACTGCATGAATTTAAGTGTGCTACTAGATTGGCATCTAGGTTCAACCATTTTACTGCTGAAATAGCTCAATGCAACCACCGCTTCAACTCAAATCATTTCTTTTCTCGCACTTCCCACCTGTGTAACTCCCTTCTGTTTATTTGTTTCCTTGATAATTATAAATTTCAAAAATTTAAATGCAACATTTTCTGTCGTCATGAATCCAGTACATCTTTTGTCCTTTCCTCAGTCATCCCCATTCTGTCTTCCCTTTCACTTTCACTTTCACTCCCTGTAAACCCCTGCATACTAGTGGCATTTCCGCCTTACTTGGGGTAAAAGGAATTTAAAAAAAGTGAAACATTGCTCTTTTTCAACAAGGATTCCTCACAATATGCCCAGACACCCTTTCTCCTCAGAAATAAAAATTATTTCTCGCCATGATCCTTTTTCATAGGTGATGGACTTATTGATTGATATGTTTACATAGAATGAATCAATAATTGCATAGCCTGACATTTTTGTTTTCCATTTAGCCTTGCACCTTGGAGGCATAAATGATGATGGCTCTCCATTGACGTCTTCTTTTATTATCTGTAAAGATAGGTTCACTTATCACCCAGTTCACAATCCTTCTGTGTCTTTTGAACAGGAGTAAAGGTTTAACCCATATTTTCTCTTTAGGATCAGGTTTCTGGTTCTTTTTCTTAAAACAGTAGTTCTTAAACTTTTTGAAGTGGGGGCACACTTGAAATCCTACCAATAATTGTAGGTGCACTATATACAAATTTCAGAAAATATATGTTATAATGAAATCAAATATTGCAGAAAAGAAATAATGCAAAAAAAAAAAATATAAAATGAAACATACCTTAAGTTTATTCATTCTTCTGTTTATGAGAAACATGAACCTGTTGAGTCTTAGCGATTTCTTCGATATTTGGGCGTACATTTGATAGGCAAACTCTCATTCCCTCGTCAATACATTGAAGAGTTCCTCTATTTTTTTCACTTAATTGTGGTGAGAGCAGAAAAGCCTAATTTACATAAATATGATGTTGCAAACCGTAGTAAAATGGTCAGGGCTTTTTTAGATATTGACACATGTTCTTCTTTTATAGAAATCCAAAAAGCCTCAAGAGCCAATTCATTAAGTTGAATCATGAACCCACGATCAGTGGATATGATAAAGTCACTAATTTATCACATTTGCTTATAAACAAATAAGTGATAAATTATAAATGATTATTATAAAACCCAGGTTGTGTGTGTGTGTGTGTGTGTGTGTGTGTGTGTCTGTATGTTTATATATTAGATCGGATTTCCTACATTTTTCAACCGATTTCAACAAAACTTCACAGGACTATGTAAAATTATCTTGCGGTGGTTCTGACAGTGCCAAAAATTGGAAAAACACAATTGTTTTGCACAAAATCAATTTGAAAACACAATTAAGAGGCATCACGAGAATGAAAGGGGGACAACTCATATCGAGTTATACTTATTATAAAACCCAGGTTGTTTGTGTGTGTGTTCGTTTATATATGGGATCGGATTTCCTACATTTTTCAACTGATTTCAACAAAACTTCACTTTTTTTTGGCAGGTAGTGTTTCTTATTGTCTTGCACACCTTTTCTTTATTTTTACATTCAGAATGCTTGAAAAATTCCATTTACAAGACAATTGTTTATAATAAAATTCTATTCAATCGATAGACTCATAACGATTGAAAACAATGTTTTTGTTTGAGTTTGGGTTTGACCAATTCGTAAAAAAAACAAAAACAAAAAAAAACTAATTAAGACATGGCTGTTCGTCAACCTTAAACAATAGTCTTTGTCAATTTTATTTTTCAGTCTTTATGATGGTCGATACTTGATCTATCTCTTACTGTTACATACCTGGGCAACGCCGGGCTCTACTGCTAGTAAATGACAAATTACTATGAAAGTCAGTCTCCTACCCCTCTTTAGCAAAGTCTTCGAAGCCCTAATCAACGCTGAAGTGGTTAGCCACCTTATATCTCATGATCTGCTCTCAGACAAGCAATATGGCTTCCGCTTTGCCCGATCTACAGCTGATGTGCTTACGACCATCACTGAAACTGTCTACCAAGCTCTTCAAAATAACGGAAAAGCTCGTGCCGTGGCCCTAGACATCTCCAAAGCGTTTGATAGGGTTTGGCATGCCGGCCTTCTTTGCAAGCTCCAGGGTTACGGTATTACAGGTCGATTGTTTGACCTAATACAATCATTCCTTTCAAACTGTGAATTGAAGGTCGTTCTCAACAGATTCTTCTCCAGTTCCTATCCCATGAACACAGGTGTTCCTCAAGGCTCCATCCTAGGCCATACTCTATCCCTTATCATCATCAACGACCTTCCTGACGCCATAGATTCCCAAGTTGGTATCTATGCGGATGACACTACAATTTACTCCTGCCTCAAAAACAAATCTAGTGTCGCTGACAAAACTAACCTGGCCGTGCGTCTTGAAAAGGACCTCCAATCAGTTGTGAACTGGGGCAGAAATTGGCTGGTCAACTTTAATGCCTCAAAAACAAAACTGCTCTCTATTAATAAACACAAAGATCCTTCCCTACTCCCCATTAGAATGTCTGATGCTCAACTTCTCAAGAGCACCTCTCTGCGACTGCTCGGTCTCACGTTAACTGCTGACCTGAGATTGAGTCAATTGCTTCGTCCACCGCAAGGAAAGTTGGCTCCCTGTGCCACGCCAGGAAATTTTTCTCCCTGGAATCGATCCTTCAGATCTACAAATCAACAATTCGCCCTTGCATGGAGTATTGCTGCCATATATGGTCTGGAGCCCCTTCTGTTTGCCTCGGGGTTCTTGATAAGATCCAGAGGCGGATATGCAATATAAATGGCCCTGTTCTGGCATCTTGTCTACAGTCACTCTCTCACAGACGCGCTGTCGCCTCTCTCTGTCTTTTTTACAAATACTTTAATGGTAATTGCTCTGAGGAGCTGCATTCGCTGGCTCCCAGACTTCATGAATTCAAGCGCCCTACGAGACTGGCATCCTGCTCTCACCCTTTCACTGTTGAAACTACTAAATGTAGCCATCTATTCTACTCCAATAGCTTCATGTCTCGCACCTCTCACCTGTGGAACTCCCTTCCCTATTCCAGTTTTCCTGAGAGCTATTATCTCCAACTATTCAAATGTAATGTCAATCGACATCTCCAGTTGCCTTGATCTATCCACTATCCTTCTCTTCATCCTTTCCTCTATCATTCCTATCTGATCTTGCACCAAATCTTCTGTAACCCCTTGTGTCCTAGTGGCTTCTCGCCTTGCTTGGGGTGAAACGCTTAAAAAAAAGTATAAATAAGGCGACTTTTAAATAAACAATCCTAATCCTCGTCATCATTTCATGTTACATAATACATCTTTTAGTATTCAACTTTCTCGAACTATGCATAGAGGACCAACCAGCAACTCATACCAGTTCAATACGGCAAAACAAAAGCTTCCTATCCTTTCCTCAGGGGCTATCCACAAGATAGGTATCGCAATATGATAAATATATTTACTTCTTATATCTAGATATATCTCTGGAATGCCAGGGAACATCTAGACATCTTTGAGAGCGTACCAGTGTGCCCAGGTGCACTATTTGAGAACAACTGTCTTAAAGTTTTCTCATTCTCTTTGACTCCTAGTAACTCTTTGGATCTTAGGGGCATTATCCCCTTGCTTGGGGTGAAATGATTAAAAAAAAAATTGCCATGAACAAGGATGCAGAATGGCTACACACATATGATCACCTCTCATGATTATGCCTACACAAACATGTACGTGCAAAAAAAGCTGAGTATTATCTACCTCTAACACTTTCACCCCGGGCCATCAACCTCTGGCATCTTACTCTCAGGGTTGAGGTGTCTACTCGGTCCTAACCGAACTTAAAAGGGAGCGGCCATAGGTCCCCTGATCATCTGTAGATTATTCGACTAGTCTGCTGGTTTAATCATACTTCCTGCCCACGTTGTGATTTGTTTGATCCAGAAAGCAGAAGTGATGCCCGTCCATTCACAGTTGACTGAAGATGTAGACACGAGTGGGGAGTCTGCACTAAGAAATTTAGAATGCAGCAAAAAAAATTAATATCTGCAGAAAGCCAGACAAACATCGATTCAATGGTTGAATTGGTAATGTCTTTTATATAGCAGAAAAGAATAGTAGAGAAGAGAAAGGAGTTACAGAAAAGGAAGATAAAAAAAGAGACTCATACACAGGATTCTAGACAGAGAGAGAGAGTGTAGGTGATTATCTTGTTGTTAAATCATCTCAGAACGATATATGACTCTTGCGATGGAGGGATAAAAATTTCTGTGTGGGGCGTTTAAAGTTATAGTGGCGTTCAACGCTTGCCCGTGCCAATTTTCTCTTCAAGAATTTTCTCCTGTCTGTCTTTTTCAGCATAACTATGCTTTTATATAAATAAACCCGGCTGATTATAACTGACCTACTACTTCTGGCTGCTTCAACCAAAATCATGTGAATTCCAAAGTTCCTTCTAGCTTACTCAGCTCTATTTCAATTTTTAATCGATAAAAATTATTTCGACCATTTCCATTGTCTCTGATGACCCAGATTCAATGGGTACAACTTCTGTTCTAGATCAGATTTCCCCATCAGTAAAAAAAAATGCTCTGATTTAATTTCGCTATTCAAATCTTCTCCAATTTCACTAAAAAAATATATACGTGTGTGTTTCCCAGACTCTCTGTCACATACCATGTATTCAATTGTGAAAGCAGAACAACAGATATCATATTTTTATTACATCAAGGCTCCCAAGAAAATAAAATTTTGGCATTAAATGAATCACGGGGAGTTGATATGCCGTTAAATCAAATCAATGTCATAGTACTCACACAAGGTTTTTATAGATTTCTTCAGTAGCTCCGCTTTTTATAGCATAATGATTTATGCTTATGGCTTCTTACCTCTAGCAGCAACAACTGCACTTCCTGGTCTTTTGGGTGGCATCATGAATGGTTAAATATGCAACTATGTATAAGAAATGAGCAAGACTAAAACGCTGCTGTTGTTGGTTGCTGCGGAAAGTTGAAAATGTGTGTGGTGGTGCCCTCGTAGCCTCACAACAACCTAATGACGACTGATTCAAAAAAGTGCAAACCACAGTGTGTCACATTAAAAAAGCCAAACTGTAATTGTACTGATTCTCCTAGTGCTTAAAAAAAAAAAATAGTCGACTGTAGTCTAGACCATAGAATCAATGTGAACGATCCTTTCCTTAGCTACATAGTATCTGCTTCACCAGGGCTACATAGAGTTTTCCTTCTCCTAGTTCAGTTGCCACCCAAGGCTATAGAACTTTCTGTCTGGCTATTTGCCCATAGATGGGAAGAGAGGAAGAGTTGAAGTCATACCTTTTCATTTCTTTAATGAGGGTTATTATTATTTATAATTTCTTATAAAGTTTTGTCTGCACAACAACCCCCACCCAGACTTCTTCAATTATCTGTCGACCTAGGGTAACCTTCAGAAAATGGACAGCAGATTGGGGAGAGTGGGATGGTAAAAAGACAAAAATTACTAAAGGCTACAAAGGTTAGGAAGTTGTGGAGAGTCATGATCGCCCATATCCTAAAGAGCATAAACTTTCTCCTACAGCATTAATACCATAAGTTTCAACACCGCAGTGATTAAACGAAGAGCAAAAAGCATCAAAACATTTCTTTTTTAATTTCTGTGGTGAACGGTTATTATTATACTAGAAAGATCCATGAAAATTTCAGTTTTCCTAATTGTCTATCCTACTATTTATCCATAGCTGGGGGAGAAGAATGAATTCATACCTTTTCCAAGGGTATTAGTATGTTAGTGAATATAATGAACTTGACGTCAATCCTTTTATATGGTAGTCGATGCTGGACAATTTCCTCATAAATGTTGAGAAGATTTGTGGCAATGGAGATGCGGTTCTACCGAAGGATGCTGAGAATAACATGGATGGAGCAGGTGAGGAACAAGCCAGTTTTAATGAAAATGGAAACAAAATGGACAAATTTTAGAATCAGAAAGAGACAGCTGAAATTTTGAAGATACATGACAAGGAAGGAAGGCTTGGAAAATTTGACACTCACAGGATATATAGAATTTAAAAGGGACAGAGGACCACTAACTTATTGAGCTTATGGAAATCTATGGCAGAACAGGGAGTGAGTGGGGAAGTAAACAAACTAAAATTTCTAAGGGCTAAAAAGGAAAGGATAGGAAGTTGTGGAGAGCCATGATCAGGTACATCCTAAAGAGAAGAAACTTTCT
This sequence comes from Acanthosepion pharaonis, assembly GCA_903632075.3. Classification (NCBI taxonomy): domain Eukaryota; kingdom Metazoa; phylum Mollusca; class Cephalopoda; order Sepiida; family Sepiidae; genus Acanthosepion; species Acanthosepion pharaonis. The sequence goes on along the minus strand of CAHIKZ030004104.1, from coordinate 35,096 downwards.
CCTACTGCATTGATGACATAAGTTCCAATTCTCCAGTGATTAAACAAAGGCCAAACAGCATCAAAACATTTCTTGTTTTAATATCTGTGATGAGGGTTATTATTATTTATGATGGTCTTATAAAGTTTTGTCAGCACCTAAACAAACCCCCTCCCATATCCTGCAATTGAAATTTCATTGTGGAATTCACTTGACTCACTTCTAGCAGTTAACTCCTACTTCTTGCTGGAGAATCTTATATGTGTTGTTCTTGTCCTTAGTATTATCGTTCATTACCAACCTTTGATTATTCAGTAACCTTCCCTAGGTTACAACAAAAAGAAAAAAAATACTAAAGGATACAAAGGATAAGAAGTTGTGGAGAGCCATAACCGGCCACATCTTAAAGCGAAGAAACTTTCTCCTACTGTATTAATAGTATATGTTCCAACTCGCAAGTGATTAAACAAAGATCAAACAGCATCAAAACATTTTCTCACTGAAACCAAGATTAGTCCAAGCCAGCAAATTCAATTAAGTATAATGCAACTAGCACTGGTTAATTGACGAGGTTCAATTCTACTTCATGACAATACTTGGCCACGTTGCCAGGATGTCACTGCAGAAGTTTGTCAACTTGGGATACGAGACTTTGCCACATCCATCATATCTCACACCCATTGACAACCACTTTGACAATGTTTTAACCCAAAAGACATCCCGTTGCAAAGATGTAGAAACAGCATTCAAAGATTTCTTGGCACCCAAATCTTTAGTTTTATCATAAAGTTATAAATAACCTTCTAACTCGATGGCAGAAATGTATACATATTCAGAGTTCTAATTTAAATACATTAATTTAATGTGTGTAGATTAAACACATTAATTTAAACACATTAATTCAAGAATAAGTTGATCCTAATAATGGACATTATTTTCCAAACAACCTAATAATTTAAACTCTTTGCCACACCAAGTCAGAGTTTATTACCTAACCCAAGAATTGAACTCACAAATCACTGTTTTAAATCCTCTAGGCATGGAAAATGGAATGAAAATCTACCCCAACCCTAGATTAAATAAAGGTTTTAGTTCAAAATATCCTAAAGGTAACCAGACTCAACAGACGCCTGAAGAAAACTAAAGGGTAGAAAAGCCGAAACACCAAAGATGAAGATATTAGTCTGATTGTAAATAAGTATCAAATGAACGAATCACATTTAATCATATTTTTTCAGCAAAAGTCAAAATGGTCTTTTTTTTTTTTTTTTTTTTTTTTTTTTACACACAGGATTTTTAAGATGTACACACAAGCAATATGTAGGAAGCAGAGTAAAATTTAAATAACACACATTTCTAAGATTTCTCTAACATGTGCAAAAGCAAGTGCTGAGAACAATTGTTTTAGGTCTATTTTGATCTGCTGCTTTATTCTAATCTCTTCCTATAGCACACCTTTTTTTGAGGGTGGAGCAAGGAATATGCTGACTACATCCTCTGCAGGAGCCACATTCTCAGTGGATGCTTGCAGAGTTAGGCATAAAACCCAACCACCTATATGGATTTTCTAAGCGAGGCTTAGATGTGGCACATGGCCGAAAGTATGGGGTACCCAGTGAGGATCAAACTCACTAGTCAGTTGTAACAGTTTTAACAAGACCAGCTTGCTAACTATTACGCCATGCCGAGGAGTCCAAACGATTTTCTAAGCACAGCTAAGATGTGGCACAAGGCCGAAAGTATAGGGCACCCAGTGAGGATCAAACTCACTAGTCAGTTGTAATTGATCTAGCGAGACAAGCTTGCTAACCATTACACCACGCTGAGGTGCCAACCCAACCACCTATATTCCACGGTGAATAAACCAGCAAGAGTTGGTATATTCAATTAATCAACCTAAGCTCTTCACACTGGGTTTCTCATCATTACCGCTTCTGATGAGCATTGGTAACCTTTTATCAGGCAAAAAAAAAATATCAAGGTAATTTTTATAGTAGGTACCTCAGCCATTATTACATATACCTTAGAAATGGAGAGGAAGATTTTATATAATTCCTCGCCTCTCCTGCAAAGCAAGGCAGTACAGTAAAGCCACCAAAACACAAGGGGTTACTGGGTGTGGAAGAATAAGAAAAACACTACTAAGGAGCAAGAAGTCAGGAGGAAAGTAGAAAACAATTGACAATGAATTTAAATTTTTGAAGATTAAAATTGGCTGGAAGAGAGTTCCACAATCGAGAAGTGTGAGAAACTGCTGGCATAGAACTTATGGTTACATCTTGCCAACTCAACTGTATATTGGTGAGACCTCATCACCAATCTAGTACTGTGCTTAAATTCATAAAGTCTAGGGACCCTGATGAAGAGCTCATCCGAACAGTTGCCATGAGAGTATTTATTGAAAAAGCAGATGGAAGAAATTTCAGTGGTGGGAAAATGTTTGAAGCAGAAATGCCAGATCAGGACTGATAATAATGCGGATTCTTCTTTAAACTCAAATATCTCTAGATATATGGCAGCAATATTCAAAGACTTGGATGTATGGTAGACTTATAGATATGTAAGACAGATTAAGGAGAGAAAAATTATCTAGTGATAAAACAATGAGTTAACTATTAACAGCTGACCTAGTAATGGATTCAAACAGTCTTTCCACTCCCTGTCAGTCAAGGACATGTAACGAAGAATCAATCTCCTGGAGGTTTCCATCAGCATGGCTGATGCTAGGCAGAAAGAGGGTCTTTCAGATGATCAATAGAGAGAAGTTTAGTTTTTGAGGGATTAAAATTAAAAAGCCATCCTTTGCCCCCCAGTAAACAACAGACAGAAGGTCGTTTTTGACATCAGCTGCCGCTTTGACTGAAATGGTCTAACTCTTGCTAAAAGCGTGATTAACCCATGTCACTGTGTGTAATTTATCCCTAATCTATTCATTTGAAAGGTTAAAAAAAAAAAAAAAAAAAAAAACACAGCATATTTTTCCAGTTTTTATTAAGCTTCCACATGAGTTTTTAACCCATTAATGCCCACTGTCCAATTTGGTGGAGACGAAGGAGTGGAATATATATTTTTTTAATTGTTTTGTTTTGGCCAAAAATAGAAAAAAATGGAGATTTCCTAGAGATTCAATGGCATCATTAATATTAACCAGAACAGTACAGGGAGAACAAAATATAGGCAAAGTGCAAATTTTCAATAAGGGGAAGTTAAACAAACATTTTTTTGGCTGGCACATAACTGCTGAAAATGTTTGTTAATGTTCTTAGTGTTGAATGTAAAACCAGTCCATTTGCTTTAAAAATTATGATTTGTGGGGAAAAAAAAAAAAAAAAAAAAAAAAAAAAAAAGAAAAAATTCCTAGTTTATCCATTTTCTGTTAAATTAAAGCGAATCTTTTTTTGCAGTCAGAATTTCTCCTACCCATATGTGCCTAACATGAAGAGTGGAGAGGATTTAAAAAATTTTTTTTTTACCCCACCTGCAAGATCTATTAATTAAGAAAAGAAAAAAGAAAAAAAAAAAGAAAGAAAGAAAGAAAAAAGCCAAAAAGATTTGTAGATTTTTACTCTGAAAATTAAGCGCGTCTTTTTTTGCAGTCAGAATTTCTCCTACCCATATGTGCGTAACATGAAGGGTGGAGAGGATTTAAAAAAAAAATTTTTTTTACCCCCACCTGCAAGATTTAATTTCATACTTTTTGACTCGTTAAATGATTTTGTGACTCAAGCCTTTTATGACACCTCCCACTGTCTCAGACACACAAGAGTATGTATTCACTCAACCCCCGACGAGGGCAGGTTGTGACACAAGGTCAGTTTAATGTGGGGAGCCCGATCGTGTTCACCCGGGCAAGGAACAAAAATTCCCTGAGCCCCCGTAACTGTGGGTTGTGCTGGCCTCGGTGCAAGCACCGATCCTTCTCTCTAGTGCAACAAGAAGGCACGGACTCGGGCAGCCAGACACACAAGAGTATATACACAAATTTGAGCAGGTGTGGTGTGGGTAGATACGAGTAGGAAAAGTTAAAAGTAAAAATAAAATAAAAAAGTATCAATCAATAAAACAAAGAATTTGATTGCGATTTTTTTGTGGTTTTTATTTATTTATCTCATAACATTGCGATAGACAACCAAGCTGCATCTACAGTCGAGATATTTACAACATCGTGGACACACAGGTCACATCACAGCAGGCCAGAGTCACAGCACAACAGGTCCACAGCTTACTTCCAACCTAAGAAAAAAAAAAAAAAAAAAAAAATTCAATCAATCAAATGTTATCAAATACAGGTTGGGGAAGAAAAAAAAAAAAAAAAAAAAAAAAAAAAAAAGATTCGTAGATTTTACTCTGAAAATTAAGAACTAATGAGATCTTATTTGATGGTCCAAATAAGACCTGCTTATCACTTACAAAAAATCCAAAATGTTATTGGTCTTGACCTGGCATCTTGGCTTCAGTCACTTTCCAACTACTGTAGCAGCTTCCCTGTGCCATTTGTGTAAATACTTTCATGGTAATTGTTCTGATGAGCTATCCTCTTTGATACAGAGACTTTATGAATTCAAGTGCAGTACTCGATTGGCAGCTAGGTCTCATCATTTAACAGTTGAAATGGCCAGATGTAACCATAAATTCTATGCTACAACGTTCTTCTGTCACTTGTGGAACTCTTCTGGCTTCTTAATTGCTCTTTATTGTTTGCTCTCCTTAATAATGTCTTTTTACTCATTCTCTAACATGCTGTAACCCCTTGTGCCTTAGTGGCTATATTGCCTTGCTCAAAGTGAAAGGATAAAAGAAAAATCCATTTTAAATAAAGATCATATGTGTAAGCATCTGCCTTACAAATGGAGAAAAATGATTTCATTTTTCCTTTGAAGTAATTTTGAAAATGAATACATATATCAAAGTATTGGAATATCATCCTTAGTGAATATCGCCAATGGTTTAAAATGTTGGAAAAGTGGCCTTCAACAGAATCTATATATAAAATTCTGTGACTTGTCTAAAATAGCCATACACTGACCGATCAATACCAAATTTTTGGGAGAAGTGCAAACAGGTAAGGGGGGTACAAAGCAGATTATTTTTTATCAATTAAAAAGGAGAGAGAGAGAGAGGAGGAGAGAGAGAGGAAGAGAGAGAGAGAGAGAGGAGAGAAAAAAGAGAAAAAAAAGAGAAAAAAAAGAGAAAAAGAGAAAAAAAAAAAAATTAACATCCAAAATACTCCCACTATTTTACAATTTAATGATTAAAATACTTATTTAATAAAAATTTTTTTTTTTTTTTTTTTTTTTACATGCAAGAATCTAGTTTCCCCCCTGTGTTTGCAAAAACTATAAACAAATAATGTGAAATGCTTCAAAAAGTTGGAATTTGTCTCCAGAAAGAAATATTTACAGTTTATGTTGCATGCTCAAGAGTAAAAAAAAATCTTAATTTATTCTTTGCTGTTAAAAAGGAAAAAAAGAAATTTCTTTAAAAAAAAAAAAAAGAAGTTTACCATGAAGTCGTATAAAAGAAATTAAATTGCAAAGTCGGGTTTTTATCAAAGTATTTTTCAAAACAAATCAGCTTATTCAAATTTCATCAATTTGTTTGTGAAATTGAACAAAAACGTAGACTTTGTAAATATTAAAAAATGTTAGCGAAAACTTTAACAATACTAAATACTGAGGATTTGAACAGACGTCAGCAGGTTGCAAGAAATGCTAGAGTTACAAAATTAAATAAACATCGTGTTTAATCATTATTGATGTTATATATAAGAAAATGTGAGTAAACAAGCAAAAACAAAAAAACAATTTTAATCAGAGTTACTTTCCTCAGAAAATTAAGCATGCCATTCAGAATGCCAAACTGGCAGCATTTGCACATGATTGTCCTCAGCTAACATTTAATGTTGCCATTGATTACTAGTAATAATACAGCATTAGTATTAGGTTGGAGAAGGCACGATGGAGTAATGGATAGTGGCTCAGATTGAGGAATTGGAGAGCTGAGTTCAAATTCCACTCGAATCCATTACATTCACTTACGTGCTAATACCCTTGGGGAAGGTATTAATTGTCTTCTCCGTTCTAACTATGGGTAAATAGCAGGACAGACCGGGTTCTATAGTCTTGGATGGCAACTGGACTACCGCAGAAAGAAACGGCAAACAACTGCAGGAAAAGATCTGCCTTGTCAGCCATGTATCAAAAGATACATGATCTAAGCGTGTATCATACACGACACATAACTGAGTGATTGGGTTGGAATTAATTTCATAGTGTTTTTCAGTAGGTGACAGTTAAACATGTAAAAATGGAGGTAAAGGCAGTACATTTTCAATATTTGATGCTCTTATTTCTGGAAAGGAAAAGCCACAGTACAAACAGCAAAATGGATATGTGCCATTTATAAAGTTGGTGCCATAACTGAGAGTACTGTTAAGTGGTTCAGTAGATTCAAAAAATAGATGATAATGACTAAACTGAATCAAAATAATTCAGGTCACAAGACAACACAAATGGTACCCTACATACAATTCCACACCCCCAACATTGCTGTTGTCTGGATGTTTCCCTCTTTGAATTTGGACTATCAGTAATTACACCATAATTGATCAAATAGTAATTTCTTTCTTTTTTAAGGCTTATCAACCCTTTGTAGGTTTATTTAAAAGACTAAACATGTTTTAGATTGCAAGAATTTCTTATTTTTGTGACTGAACATTGCATTAACATTTTTTTTTTGTTTTTAATGATAATGATTAAAATACAAATCTTACTATTTAACCCATAACTAGAGGAAGAAGAGATGGCTTCATACATTCCCCAAAAACATTTGTGGCATAAGTGAATGTAATGAACTTTACTGGAATTTGAACTCCGTTATGTAATAATAGTAAATTAGGAGAAGAGGCTTATATACCATCAAATTCAATAAAAATCCAGATATCGAGAACAAATGCTGAAATTATTTTTTTTTTTTTCATTATTTAATAGCATGGTTCAAAGAAATAAAATGAACAGGGTTATTTTGAGAATGCATTGCTACAGATAAACTTATGTGCAATAAACAATAGCTTATAGATTCAATTTTACACCACATACCACCCTCCCTCAAAAAAAAAAAAAAAAGATACTGCCATGAAGAACTCAATGATACTTTGTTAGGAAACAATTTATTTTGTATGGCTCATCAATCCATTGCAGGTTATTTAAAGCCAGAAAATAGTTTTAGATTGTAAGAATTTTTATTTTTTTTTTTTTTTTGAGAAACCGACTGGAATTGGAGCATGGCTCTCAGATTAACAATTTTGAACAATTATTCATTACTCCACTCACACATCTAAGTTTACAGCACCTGCTATCCTAACATGATGTGACCATAAGATAATTTCGGGGTTTAAAGACTCAATTCAAGATTGGAACTATCTCTCCTAATATGTCATATCATTATATATATATATATATATATATATATATATATATATATATATATATATATATATATGTGTGTGTGTGTGTGTTTATAGAAAAAAGGAAGGAACTGGTTAGGTAAATAATCCAAAGTTCCTTAGTATTTTAGTTATTATTTTTAAAAAATAGTGCTCGATAAAAGTAGAGCATAAATATAATTATTTATTTAAAAATATGATTCCAAAGTAACTCTATACTGATACTTATTAACAGCCAACCCTCGCCGACCCAATTTAAACAATTCGCCCTAGCTGTTACCATGGAAATTTTGATTTCTATTTTTAAAACACATAAATTTCAGATATACGTTATTCCAAGAAAAATTTCGCTTGAAGATGGAACAGAGCTTTTTTTGGCTCAATTTAATTTAATTAATTATATTGAACTTTTCGGCTCTTGTTTTGAAACATGAGACTTCTAATGTAGCGATTTGGAATCATAATTTTAAATAATTATATATATATATATATATATATATATATATATATATATATATATACACACACAAACAAACAAAAGGGAGATTGGGATGAGGGAGCAACATCAAACATTAGACTGCCAAATTTTTAATAAATCATTTGATGTTTTTTGATCTTTGTTTAATCACTGGAGAGTTGGAACTTATGTTATTAATGCAGTAAGAGAAAGTTTCTTCTCTTTAGGATATAACCGATTATGGCTCTCCACAACTTCCTAATCCTTTCCTTTGTAGCCCTTAGATATTTTAGTTTGTTTACCTCCCCACTCACTCCCTGTTGATGGCAAGGGTGCTTGAGAGAGAGAGAGAGAGAGTTTTTTTGGGGGGGGGGCAACGTCAATCATCAAACACTATCAAATTTTTAATAAAACATTTTTATGTTCATCAAGTGTTAGTACAGCTTCTTTTAAAAAGTAAGCTGAAAAGTTGACAATCATGAAATTTAGTAGCAGTGAGCTTTCAAGTGTAAACCAATCCATCGACCCTTGTCTAAATTGTAGCAATAAAGAACTAAGAACATTAAGAAAACATTTAAAACAAAAACATTAAAATGTTTACCTTGAAATGCTTGCATATTTCTGTTGCTTTTTTTTTTGTTTTTTTATGTGTTTTTGTTCGTTATTTACGTCAGACCTTCAGCTTTAATAGTGGCTTGGAAAGAGCTGATCTCACGGGCAATGTAGATAGCACCGCCAAAGACAACAAAACTCTTTACCAACTGCCTGAAAAAGGAAAAATAAAATAAATGAATAAAAAAAAATTTTTTTTTTTTGACAGTCAACCCAAAACAAGAAACAAATTATATTAGAAACCTGTAATGCATAGCTGATCATGTGTGGAGAGTGTGTCAGGGGCCACACAAAATTAAATAAAATGCCAACAAATTAAGATATGAAAAAAAAAAAAAAAAAAAAAAAAAACAAGCAGAATACAGGAGAGGGTGGAGCAGGGGGAAGACAGGGGAGTGTGGATGGATTGATGGATCATTTTACCAGCATATCAACCTCTGTAATGCTGAAACTGGATTTATATTCAGGGACATTTCAGAATATTTCAAGTGGTTGCAAGGTTTTAAAATTGTTTTCAAAATATCACAAGTTATAGTTCAGGGATATTTTAAAAACATAAGCACTATTTTCTATAGAAATTGGAAGTATTTTATTTTCTTCTAATATTCTATTATTTTAGAAGTAGGTACATTTTTGAAGAGTATGTTAAGATTTTGGACTTGGTAATAGTTTCAACGTATCTTTTTTTTTGTATTTATATGTTTGAGAAATTGGTTACAGTGAATACACTGAACTATAGTTTCTTTCTTGTGTGTGTGTGTGTGTGTGTGTGTGTCAAGTGTGTGCGTGTGTGTCAAATTCTTATTCTGTTGAGCACTATATCTTGTCTGCAATCAGCTAATGGCTCTATTGTTTGGGAACATGTCCCAGATTATTTGCCATTTTCTCTTGATGTGTTGTAATTTTGTTTTTATAATCGGCATGGAACCATGAACTCATTCATATTGTGGCAGAGTTGTAAAAGTGGGCAGTCATGGCCAAACAAAGTAATTATCAAATGAAAAGAAAGAAAAGACATTTACCAAGAAGTGAGGTGAGTGGTTTCCCAGCTTCTGTTCAGAAATCAGACATTTATATACACATATTGGCACAAGAAGAGAAAAGTTGATGTAGAGCTCTGCAGACATTCCTCCATATTGTGTGTGTGCATGACACACACACACGTTTTTTTTCCCCTGAAAAAATTCTAAGTCTGGCACCCAGATGCAGGCAATATAAAGTTTGGTATAAGAATCTGAGGCAAATAACAGAGCTGTCAACTCTCAGGTTTTACTAGATCCTCCCTATAAATAAATTGAACTTGCTCCACTGAGAGGAGAGAGAGAACAGTGGAGAGAAAAAAGAAAAAAAGAAAAACCTTTAATTTGAAGATAAACTCCTTTTGGTTAAAATATTGTTTTGTTTACGTCATTGCGGTGGCATAATAATAAAAATGACATTTTTGACAAAATAATTGTCGTATTTTAATGAAATTTTCAGAACTTATTCACAAATGAATGAAATTATTTTTGAATTTTTTTTTTTTTTTTTTTTATACACACGTTACCCCCACCTTAAATTTCATGAAATTCCACAAAAAAAAAAAAAAAAAAATTACTATTTCCTGAATTTTTTTTTTATATTTGTTAAAAGTAGGACTCCTTGAGGAATGTAAATCATATAATTTTTTTTGTCGAGTTTCAGTCAGTTGACAGAGACAGATCACTAGCAGGAACCAGAGTGTTGCCTCGCAGAAGTTGACCGAGAGATTCCACAACTTCCTATCTTCAACTTTGCCTTCCTACAAAACAGCAAATTATACTGATGAACGAAGTTCAGCCAGCACCTAAAAACTAAACTAGTTGACTTAGTATACCAGAATTTGCCTCAGAAGCATAAAAGTGTCAGTCTCTGAAGAAAATGGGTTGGGAGGAAAAAAAAAAAAAAAAAAAAAAAAAAACACTCCTGCATATAACAGACGCATAAAAGTTAATTTGTTTCTTTCAACATACTTGAACCTTTTGGGGTTTTATTTGCATCTTTTCTTTATGCTTGTGCGATATCACCCCCAGTTTAGACTTATCTTACACTATGGCCTGATGTCTGATTGATTTTGTCTACCTAAGATCAATATCACAATGTGGGTTGGTTAGACTTGAGATCGAAGTAGTTACTTCAGTAAACAGACATTGGAAGTGAGCTGAGAACGACGGAGCTGGTGTCGAATCGGTTGCATCTGGTGTAAAGACATTTGAAATCGACCAACCATCCCACTTGGTACACTGACCAAAGGATCCCCCCCAGGCAGCGACAACCACTGATCAACCAGGACACAGGTTGGTGACAGCGACTAAAAGTCAACCCCAAAATGCTGGTAGGAGAAATATCACAGTTCCATGCTGCAACTTGGAGTTAACCATGGGCTGATGACTCAGTGTCACATCCAACCCTGAACTGACCAGTATCACAATTTTTTTACCATCTTAAATTTTTTCTTTTTTCATAAAGCATCTTCAAAAGGTAAATAAAAGTAAATCAATTATTATATAATTGCAGCAAATATGTTAATTTGTAAAAATTACTAATTAAAAACCAAAAAAATGCCTTCACTTAGATTTTGTAAATTTTATGTCAATTCTAGTCAGCCAAATATTGCTTTGTCATTCAATCATCCATCAATTGATAAAATCAATGCTTCAGATAAATAAAAAAAATAAGGACAATCAAAAAAATGCAATCAATTTCACAATCAATAGATAAATTTGCTTCAGATAAATTTTATGTTCAATAAATAGTCAGCTTCAGATAAATAACAATCATTGCTTTGTAAATAGGGACAATCAATGCTTCAGATAAATACGGGACAATCAATCATCCATAAATAGGGACAATCAATGCTTCAGATAAATAGGGACAATCAATGCTTCAGATAAATAGGGACAATCAATGCTTCAGATAAATAGGGACAATCAATGCTTCAGATAAATAGGGACAATCAATTTCAGATAAATAGGGACAATGCTTCAGATCAAATCAATGCTTCAGATAAATAGGGACAATCAATGCTTCAGATAAATAGGGACAATCAATGCTTCAGATAAATAGGGACAATCAATGCTTCAGATAAATAGGGACAATCAATGCTTCAGATAAATAGGGACAATCAATGCTTCAGATAAATAGGGACAATCAATGCTTCAGATAAATAGGGACAATCAATGCTTCAGATAAATAGGGACAATCAATGCTTCAGATAAATAGGGACAATCAATACTTCAGATAAATAGGGACAATCAATGCTTCAGATAAATAGGGACAATCAGATAAATAGGGACAATCAATGCTTCAGATAAATAGGGACAATCAATATTCAATAAATAAGGGACAATCAATAGATAAATAGGGACAATCAATGCTTCAGATAAATAGGGACAATCAATCAATCAATGATTCAATAAATAGGGACAATCAATGCTTCAGATAAATAGGACAATCAATGCTTCAGATAAATAGGGACAATCAATGCTTCAGATAAATAGGGACAATCAATGCTTCAGATAAATAGGGACAATCAATGCTTCAGATAAATAGGGACAATCAATGCTTCAGATAAATAGGGACAATCAATGCTTCAGATAAATAGGGACAATCAATAACAAAATGGGTGTATATTACTTTTTTATGCTATAAGTAAGCAATATTTATTTCAAATCAGATTAATTTAACTTTAAATTTTCTAATTTTACTCAAATAATGTGTCAGAAATATATACTTTTTGGAGGAATTTTAAAACATAAATTTAAAATTAAGAAAATGGCCGCTTTTAAGAAAATTTCAAGAAATCAAAATGTAATTTGACATTCCAATCTACATAATTTCTATCTTAATTTCTATTTTACTTATGGGAAATAAATTTAATTGTATAGCTTTCAATTAAAGCTAAAATAAAATCTTCAAGAATGCCTTTTCATTTTTAAAAATTCATTTTAAAGCTTAGGTATCGAAAATTTATGCCAAAGAAGTGGAGGTATCTAGATAGTCCCTATGTATTTTTAACACATTTAACAGCTTATAGCTATAACATAACATACAAAAGTTACATAAATTTCTAGAAACCTCCAGAACATCATAGTACTCAGTCAATTATGTGCCATGTGTGATACACGCTTAGGAAATCATGTATCTTTCAATACATGACTGACGAGGCAGATTTTTTCCTGCAGTAGGTTGCCATTTCTTTTAGCAGCAGACCAGTTGCCATCCAAGGCTATAGAACCTGGTCTGTCCTGCTATTTACCCATAGCTGGGAGGTGGGAGTAGAAGAAGAGGATTCATACCTTTCCCAAGAATATTAGCATGTCTGGAATTCAAACTCAGCTCTCTGATTCTTCAATACTATGCTTATATAAGATTCTAGAAATTTTGCGTTTTTTAAATAGTAAACTGAATAATTTAATGTTTAAAACGTTCATAGAATTATGATGAAAGAAAAAGTCATATGAAATTTTTGAGCATGATATTAATGCTATTGTCGTTTAGGAAAATTCAATTGTTTAGTGTATAAAAAAAATTATGAGCATAATTCACTTGTTTTGATCATCGCCACCATCTTGAATCCCAGCTAAGTGTGCCTGGTAAACAATAGTAAAGCATCAATACCCGACCCCACATGGGCTGCATCAGGAGATCAGACTTTAAGAGAAGTACCTGCACCAGTTAATGTGTTTCATGCATCTTCTAATTAATTCTAGGTCAAATTTACTGTCCTTGAATTGAACAGGTAACTAAAAGGAATCCATACCATAAACAAGTCAGTAGTAAGGCAGCAATACAATTTCTTTGTACTTGTTCCCCACCTTCCCCAAAGATCTTCACAGAAGAAGAGCACACGTGGCATTCTTAAGAATCTCTTACTCAGCAAACACCGCCTACATGCCAACATTATATATATATAAAAATATATAAATATATATATATATATAAAACTAAACAAAACCACTGCAATATGAAACTAGAAGAAGCACTTATCTTACCAATCAAACATCTGTTTGTACAGCTCGAATTTCTACCATCCTACCTGCTGGGGTCAAGTAGGGCAAAACAAATTGCCATATGTAAATAAATTCATTTTTCCATTTGAAATATTAAAAAAGAACCCGCCCCACCTCACTTTTTTTAAACTCTTACCAAACAGACTTAAGATTTTTGCAGAAAACAATTATAATTTAACAATCTGGGAAGCGTTTTTAACCGACAGAAAACGTTACAGAAATCTGAAGGAGCATTGGAATAGTAAAAGATAGCTTCCAAAAACTAAAAATATAAAGAAACAAGGAAATTTAATTAGAAACAAAGAAGAGTGCACTGAATTGCTATGTAATATCAACCCTCTTATATGGCAGTGAATGCTGAACAATTACCTCAGAGATGAAGACGAGAGTTGAAGTAACAAAAACAAACAGTACTGAACTGTTATGTAATATCAGTCCTCCTATATGGCACTGAATGCTGGACTTTTTCATCACCGATAAAGAAAAAAACTTGAAGTGACAGATGTGGCTCTACAGCAGGATGCTGAGAATACTATGAATGGAGCATGTGAGCAATGAGGAAGTTTTAAGGAAAATGGGAACAAAAAGAACATTTGTACTTACAATCCGAAAGAGTTGAAATTTTTCTGGGACACGAGGACAGGCATAATGAGGACACTTGCAGGATATATTGAAAGCAAGTGAAGAGACACAGCATATATATATATATATATATATAAGCATGGTATAAGGCCACAAGTGTGAAGCACTCAATGAAAATCAAACTTGCAATATAACTAGCAGTATGATATCACCAAGTATTTATTAATCTTGGGCTGGCAAAAGGTCATAAGCTTTAGGCATCCAGTGAAGAAATGAACTTGAGATATAGTCATAACGATCAGTTAGACAAGCTTAATCATTAGCTATGACCAATTATTTGTAAAGCTCAAAACTTGTTACACAGCAACCACCAAATTGATTTACAAGCTAACATTACCTCAAAAGGTAAAAAAAAAAAAACACATATATATATATATATATATATATATATATATAGAGAGAGAGAGAGAGAGAGAGACACCAGGGAACAGTAGTATCAAAAGTGCTCAATATATATGTGAAAAATAAAAATAATTTAACATTAAAAAGAAAAAAAAAAAAAAAAAAAAAAAAAAAAGGAAATCAGTTGATTCTGCTACCTTGGATTCAACCTTCCAGTATCATCAGTTTGTATCAATTAATTATGAAACACTTTAAAAAAGAAAAGAAAAAAAAAAATAAACGCTTTATTATTTAAAAAAAAAAAATAAACAAATGCACAACGTTGAGTATGATAGGAAGGGTGGAGGAAAAAAAGAAATATTGTAAATCTATCAGTGGAGATGGGGGTAATTGAAATGTGTGTATATATATATATATATATATATATACATTTTTTTGTTGTATGAATGTAAAAGCTCATAACCTCGGACTTTGGATTCATTGCTAACTTTTCTTGTTGGCAGAGATTGCATGTGTTATTATGGTTGTTGTAAGATTTTGATCTTAAAAATTTTCCAGTTTATAGTGGGATTGTAGTTGTTTTTCTACCTTTCAATTTCCACACACGGTTAGCTAGTCTGACAGAGTTCCTGAGACTTTCCATGTCGAAATCTGTGGTGGTACCATCTTCCTTTGAAACAAACCTTCAGTACATCCCATGTACACTTTGTCCTGGTCATCTGTATCTATTATTTGTTTATTTTGAAAAATAATAAAGATTTCGTTAATAATTTTTTAAAAAAAAACAAGTTGGGAAATCAATTGATATAAACTGCCTGACCATACCGAAATTGACTGATAGAGATCATATATATATATATATATATATATATATATATATATATATATATATATACACACACACAAAAAGAAAATTATATAAAAAGATTATAATTCATTATATAAATTAATTCAATATATTAATATAAATTAATTAATATAGTAATAGACCCAACAGAGTGAAAAGGGATGATCTTCAGCTATCATTAACATCAATGGAGTCGAATATAGAAAAAGAATCCACAGAATAGCATCAACCACAGGGACCTCATTGAATAAATCTGAACTTTTTAATTTATTAATTACTCACGTATTTTAAAATGGTTGATATGAGTTATTACCCTAGTGTACATAAATGTTATAATTTAGTTGTTAAGTACAAGTTTATGTTCATTAAATCAATTTTACTTCAAAATAAAGCATATACATTCACTATTTCTAGAATACAATTCCTAAACTTATCTATTAGTAAAAAATGAAATAATCCCTTATTTATCGAATGGTTATGGGAGTTCACAAAAAGGAAAAAAGAAAAGAAAAAGGTTTAGAACCACCGATCTCAAAGGTAAATTTAAAACTACAATATTTTAGCAATGTACACTACAATTATTTTCCAAGAGTTACAGAATGTCAATAAACCCCTTATTTCAATGGAATATATAAAAGAAAATTAATGAATGAAAGATCATCATCTGGAAATTCTTGAGACCATTAAGTCTAAGCAACTACCTTGCCCCCATGAGCAGAAGGAATGTAATCTGCCAGACTTATACGGTTAATTTTCCAGCAGTATTGTCTCCCCACACTTTATTTATTGTGCACATATTTATGTTTTGTCCTCAATTAACTGAAGAGCGAGGAGCAATAACTGGTTAGCCCCTTTTTTGTTGTTGAAATTTTTGATCCATGACAGTACAGCAAGTATTTTTTCTTGCTCTTCTTCCCTATTTGTTTTATATTTTTGCACATTATATAAATACATACTTTTAAAAAAGTGTTTTGTAAGCTATAATGAAATTTTGTACCGACCCGCCAAACAAATTATTGGATCAACAAAGTATAGGTCTCAGCACAGCTAAAATCAAGAAATGCCCCGAGCATTTGCAGTATTATTTTATCAGTAACCATCGCAATTGTGGAAAAGGAAGTCACCCTAGTTGTTACACTTAAGCAGACAAATGTCCAAAAGTCACCTGTCTGACAGTTAAAAACTGGATGCAATTGATAGAAATTTAAGAATTGAATTTCTGTCGGTGAAAAACCAAGAATGCGCAGGAGTTGCACTACTGGAGTTTAACAGAGAGCAGTTTCATTTCGAAGGTGTTAAAATTAGCAAGCCATTTCTTCATGAAGGTCATTTTCAAGATAGCTACCAATTTGATTTTATTGAACTTACAAAACTTATTAAGACAAGTAAATAGTTGTACCATCAGCAGAGATAATATAGAGAAAGTTGTTGATGAAAATAAGGAACAAAGTAGGTCCAAGATTAGAACCCTAGAGACTACATTAATGCCAGAAGATCTAGAGGAGTGGCCGTTTGAGATAACATTCATTACGCAGTTTGATAAGAGATTGAATCAAAACAAGGAAATGACTAGTAACACCATAAAACCTTAAACTGTTGTGAAGACTAGCATACCAGAGAATTATTTGGGATTACATAGTTTCCAAATCTAAATGGTAGACGTGGAAGCAATAAAATATGGCCAACTACAACACCAGATCTAATTCCCATTGAACATGTTTGGTGTGGTGTTAGAACAGCTAGGATCCAAATATACATGGTCAAAGCATTCTCATTCAATTCATATTCCATTGGTAAGAAAGAAGTCCCACCCAGACAGCTTCTTCCCTAGAAACACTAATTGCAGAATAGACTCCCGAGGGGATGCTTTCTCAATAAAAACCATAACATTTTCAAATTAAGAGCTATTATCTATCCTACATGTCCTCATAATCTGTGCTTACTTCCTATTATTTCTGCCCAACAACCTCATTAATTAACTCTACATTCAGTGGCACTTGTGCCTTACATTGAGTAAAAAAAAAAAAAAAAAAAAAAAACATACATGCCAAAATCAAATTTAAATTTTTAACATAAAAAATGTAATACTTTTAATAAATAAGTAATAAAAAACACAAAGTAGAGATATTTATCTATTACCGAAAAGTGCCCACCTCTTTCTGCAAAGAAGAAATAAAGGCATCAAAATGTTTGGTATCAGTAAGAATGGTACGATCACCCTGTCTTAGCCATACCAGAAACTATAAAGATATCAGATGTCTTCTACCAGGCTTGCCAATCAAGGAGACACAGAAGGAGAACAATGAAGAGGGAAGAGAAAAGAAAAAAAAAAAAAAAAAAGTTTCTAATTGCAGGAAGGAAAAAGAAAAAAAAACAAAACACTACTCTTCCTTGAAGTCACGTCTCAGTTTTGAATATTAGATAGTCGACAAAAGATTATTTGCTCAAAAGAGAGAGCGAGAGAGAGGGAAAAAAAACAAAAAAAAAAACAAAAAAAACCGAGCAATAAAATGATTGGTAAAGTATTAAGAAATAATGTCATATTATAATTAAAATCCATTAACACACACCCACAAACTGAAAAGTTCTCAGTATGAACAAGAGATCCCATCTCTACATGAAGATTAAAACTAATGGAACTAAGGAATGTAGTTAGTCTGAACATTTTCCATGGAAATTGTGATAGGATAAGAGGTTTGCAATGTTTCATCTGTGGGAATGGGGTTGTAGGGTTATAAATAATTCATCACCCACAAGGACGTGGAGATGATTTTGGACTATGAAGATCAGAAAGTGAAAAGTGGACAGTTGTTACACATATATGTGCCAATAGTAACCAATTTTCGGTTGGATCTGGCTCTTGTAAAAGTAGAGGATACTTACTGGAGTCACAGAGGGCACCAACCACTTTAAACAATTCACTTGTGCAGGTTGTTCAGTAAAACTTAGAATTTACTGAACTCTCATCTGTTGTTCTGAACAAGAGAATTCACCCCACCCTACACATCTTTAAGGAATTAATGGATTTTATTTTTAATCTGTTATTTCTAATTACTTTAAATAGTTATATTATGTAATTTACACCAATTTAAAAAAAAAAAAAAAAAAAAAAAAAAAAAAAAAGGGTGGGTGTCTACTCAAACAAACCTATCCACAAAAATGTAATGTTTAAAGTAATAAGAAATTTCAAATTAAAGATAAGTCACACACACATAATATATATATATATATATATATATATATATATATATATATATATATATATAGGACGCCCATGGCTAAGATACAAAAACAAGCTGAAAAGCAAACTGTCAACATGTCACATAACACCCTTGAGCGCTTAGCCTTGGAGCGGGTAGAATGGAGATCAACATGTTTTAGTGGACTCAGCAATTTTCAATCTGCTTGTCTGAATCATCAATAAATGAGAGCAAGATCTAAAAGGCCAGCCAATCTAACAGTGATCTCATCTCACAATCCTCACTCTTGCTTCATATGTGCCCTCCTTTGCAAATCACTAGCGGTCTTAAGTTCCACTTAAGATTATCGCATAAAATTTCATAACTGAATCAATTAAGCTGTCAGATCCTCATAGGTCGAAACCGACGTGGAGAGTCCATTTACACATACACACACAAAATGCATTTTAAACCATAGTTATTGCTCTTTTGTTGGTGGTATCTAATCGAGAAAAACAAAGGAAAAATAAATATTTTTAATAATTTCTGTACATCTACTGTAGATAACCTTATAATCAAGGAATCATCTGGGCATTTTACAAAACAATACATCAAATGAATTGGTTGCCCACTGTAATAAAACAGACCACAATTTTGACATAAACAAAAAAAAACAAAACGCTACTCTGATCAAAAGAGAAAACAGTTCACTATGATGAAAATATCTAGAGTGCCGTGATTGCAAGGTCATCTACAGTAAAGGGCTCTTATATTTCTGGCAGAAATTCTATCAGTCTGGGATACCTACTCACAAAAGAGATAGAAATTTAATTAGAAGAGCTTTTATGCATAAAATGCATTATGGACACTGTCTTTTTTTATGAATTATGTTTTACAAAGATGTTTCAAATTTTCAAATTTACATTGCATTGACAGATTTGTCAAAATAGACGATTTTGGCATTTTTAATGATAGTAAAAAAAACTCCTACCAATCAATTTTAATATTAGCTTGAAATTAGAATAAATAACACCAGTGATTTTTCATCTTTACAAGTATATATTCCTTCGTTTTGTTTTTTTATTTAAAATAAATCTTTTTGTTACAAAAGAAATTAAAAATAAGTTTTTAACATACAATTAAATCTATATTATTTTGAATTTTTTTTTGTATATGTATAAACGTGCTGATTTTTGAAAATACAGACATAACACAATATACATTATCAAAAAATAAATAACTATAGTAAATTTTAAATTTATTGTTAATTTTTTTGTAACATTTCAACCAGTGTCTTCATAAGTAAGAAGAATAAAGCCAAAGTGCCTAAAATTCAATAGGTGCTTACATTGTATTCGTAATGTAATTTTAACTACAAATATTTCTACCTTAGAAATCTCACAAACATCAGGTTATTGATAAATGTGTCAACACTTCAAACACCAACCTCCAAACAAATGAAAAAAAAAAAAAAAAAAAAAAATATTGCGATATTTTAAACTAAAAGTATTATTACTTGTTTAATTAAACTTTAAATTAGTTCATCTCTCTCAAATAAAGTTTCAGAAAAGTAGGTTTTTTTTTTAAATTATTTTTTAATAAAGAGAATTATGCTGTTTTAACATACTGTCAATATAGTCGATTTAAAAAAAATCCAATCAATTTAAATTCGGTTTGAAATACGGAAAAGTTTTGTTTATTGGAAATATTAAATAATTTATTTGCTTGGAATTAAAAAAGAAAAGTATCAAAAAAAAAAAAAAAAAAAGATTTGTCATTTAAATGCAGTTTGTTAAAAACTGATTGTTTTTTCGAGAGAGGAACCTAGTATAAAGGCTTAAACACTAATATTCCATGGTTATAATTTATTACATTAAACACACACAATCGTAGACAATAAAACTAAGTTTGACAGCAATTAAAAAAAAAAACAAAAAAGACAGAAGACCTCCATTCAAAGCCTAACAATTATGCATTCACAGAATATTGCGCAATATTGAATAATGCGGGGAACAGTCAAACGTTCTTTCTTTAGACATTAGCCATTAAAAGGAACTCTGTACAGACAAATTCTACAAGATATTTTTTATTTAACAAAATTTCACACAATAGAAGACCCAAGAGCCACTCAAGAGAGAGAGAGCGCTATTGAATGAGGCGAGTGATAACGTAACAGGAGGAAGAAGGAAGTGTAAAGAGGATATGGTGGCGGATTGAGCTTAGACTTGAAAAGGTTAAAAATTAAAAAGTAGATTGTATTTTTTCTCTAAGTATCCACACGACTTTAGTTTAAATTCAGAATTTTTTTTAAAATTTTATTTATTTTGAAATTTGTAATCCGGAGTGCTTGATCGATGAAAGAAAAAAAATAAATGAAGAAGCATACTTTTAGTAACTAAATTTTATTAGGTAATTTTTTTTTCTTTAATTTAAAAAAAAAAAAAAAAAAAAAAAAAAGTACATTCCCTTCGTTATTTTAAAAAGAAATATATTTTTGTTACACGCACAAAAAAAAAAAAAATTTAAAAAACAAACGTTTTCAAACGGACCCCCCCCCCACTTCTAATAGATTTTTTTCCTTAATCATGAGGGAAAAAATTCAATCACCTTAAAAAGTGTCGGGCTTAAGGAAGGTATTATTGTTAAAATATGTTAATCTCCCTAAAAAATCATTCCCCAATTTTATTTTTTTTAAAACAGTGAACCAATCTAAGCTGTGCTGAAACCTTTTTTTACCGAAAGTAAAAGAAGAAAAAAAAAAAAAACGGTCATATGCTCAGTCACAAACAGGGAGCCATTTCCCAAACTAAGCAGCATCTTTCGCAACAGCACCTAAAAGGGAGGGGGTCAAGGTCAATCCCTGATTGCTGGGGTGACCTCCCACGCCCACATAAAGGGGGCGGGTGATAAGTTATCATTATATATATATATATATATAATGTAAAACAATTTTTGTATGGATCCATCAAGCAGATAGAAGTGCATTCAATTTGCCCTCGTGCGGAGACAAAATAAAAAGAAAGAATACTAAGCTTAGTAGTACAACATAAGGGCACAAGAAGAGTGGTGCGTCCGGTGAGGATCAAGCTCAATACCCAAGAAAAAAAAAAAAAAAAAAAAAAAAAACCAGACAAGTTTGTTAAAAAGGTTGCTTGGTAATTGTAGAAAGAGGAGATCTCAAAAGAAAGCGGGTAGTATTTGATAAATAAATTTAAAAAGGAATTTAAAAGAAAACAAAATTATAAAAGGAAAAAAGTGCATTTCATTTGAACAAAAATGAAAAAAAATCCTCTTTAAAAAGAAAAAACCCTTTAATTTCGAATTAATGATTGCAAGTAAAATAAATGATTGCATGTTTGATAGTATACTAAGATCGAACTATAATTAAGCTAATTTAACACTTTAAGCCAAGGTAAATTAATTGCTAATGTCCAACTTTTAATTTGGTATTCTGCACTAAGGAAAAGTAGATTGACTTTTTTTTAAAAAGTGAATTTAAAAAAAAATTCCTGTCAAACAAGTTATTTCAAAACCCAAATCAAAAGGGAAATATCCACGAGGTAAAAAAAATCTATAACGATGTTTTTCTAGAAAATTGTTTTTCTAAAACGACAAACTAGAGAAGATTTAAAAAGATAATCGTCAAGCAAGCAACGACCTTGTGCCATGTTTTCCGTACAGCCCTTAAATTAAGAAATTTATATATATATACACACGCACTTTTAACGATAAAATCTTATATAACTACAATTTTTTGCGTATTTTTTTTCTTTAAAAAAAAAAAAAAACTGCATAATTATTTTTAACACAACATGCCTGGCAGAATCAAAGAGAGAGAGAGACACGACGAACTTAATTATAATAAATGAAAAGAATTAATTCACGCAAAAAATGTGCGAAATTCTCAAACCTACCATTTGAAAGGGTCTGACCACAAACTTTTGATGAACTCAATCGGTCCTCCAGGGCTAGGAAGGGCATCAGCTTTGCGATTTTGAGAGGAGATAGCAAAATCCATGCCTATTCATGGCACTATATATTTGGATGCAAGTATAAGTGTTAATATCGATGTACATAATTTACACAAACTCATGCATAGACACATGATTAAATATTCATATCTTCAAAAATTTGTTTTAACTTTTCTTTGGACTACCAACTTATATCTTGGTTATACAATATTTGTTACTTAAAATAATTGAAAATTTGCTTTTTATTTGTTTAAACACCTTCCTCTTGCCACATTCACATATAAAATAAGGATGAAAATGAAATGGACAAAGTCTGACAATTATTTTAAGACATTTTTATATACAAATATTTCAGTAAATGCTCTGTTTATAATAAAACGTATTAACATTTACTGGCCTGAATGCCCGAAATTTTCTCATAGAAAATATTTGTCCTTCGACAGGAATCGAAACTATATCCTATACGGAACCTTCATAGAGCCTGACGTGCCTTAACCTATTGAGCCACGGAGGACCGTTCGGGTAGCAAGGTCGATTTTACTGCTTGTAAACTACAATCTTCTATGAATCTCTCACGTACGTTTATATCTGCTCAAAGCGTATCCAAATGTAAACAAATGACGTCACACATTATGAAATGGACAAAGTGCGACAATTATTTTAAGACATTTTTATTAATACTGTTTATTATAAACAGAGCATTTACTGAAATATTTGTATCTATAAAAAGAATGTATAAACAAAAACGTCTTAAAATATAGATACCTGTGGTTTATTTTTTTACTTGGAGGTAAAATAGTTGTATTAATGAGATGAGGAATCATTAAGATTGAGGAAATCTCTTTGAACTTGTCAACTCATCTTGAGTTTTTTCATTACACAATGAAATAAAATAAACTTAATAAATAATCTAAGTAATGACTTTGTAGACTCGTCCTTTTTTCCTTACCTTTCAACCCTAGCAATAGAACAGTCTATATCTTACGCCTATGTGTGGAAAAATTCAACCAATTAAAACTGCACTAAGTGAAACAACCAATCTCATTGGTTCATCACTGAAAGTTCATGTGCAGAACGAAATTGCGCCAAAACTCAAGTGAGCCACCTTCGGACTTTCAGACCTTATAAAAATAAACGCCCACGGAGAACTTGCCAAAATACTCCACATCACTCGAAATCACAATTTTAACTGCGCAAAGATACATCATCGCTGACTCATTCCCGATCGAAAACTTAATCAACTCTGTGGATATCAATTTTCAACATTGCTTATCTAAAGTGAATTATATTCGCTACCTATTAAGTAAACATCAACGTGCGAACGACCTTAAAAAACATTACACTACAGTTAAAGGTAGATCACTCTTAAAAACTCCTTCTTTAAAAAGACACTTGATATCGACAATTATTAATATCAACACAAACTTAAAAAGACAAAGAGAGACATTCTGAAATCAAAAACCTCATACACATTTCGCCAACATAACATATCAATTATCCTGTTTTGAATTGTATATAAATGTTATATTAATTTCTAATTGAATATGTCTTGTTCTTAATCGTATCTTAAATTTGTTGTGGATGCAGAAAGTCACGCAACCTACACAAATTCCTTCTGATTCTTTCAAGCATAATTAATAAATTCTGCACGTCCCCAACAACTTAAAAGAAATAAACTGAAAATTCAAATTTTGTCAAATTTTGTGTTGACTCTCATTACAATCTACTTGCAATAAACCAGGTCAAACAATTTTTCCAAATATCAAAATATGATTCAGTTACCTATTTTGTTTTTAAAAGGTTCTCGTTTGATTATAGGAGACAAATTATTTTTTCTGGGTCTTTCTACATTCAAATAATCTAATTTCTATAATGTCATGTGGCGAGTAGATTCAACTGTTGACTCTCTCAACAATAGTTGTGATGCATTTATGCACTTCAGATGTTTTATGTTACAAAGCACAATATGATTAGCGTAACATGATTATCAATATTAAAATGTTCACTTATTAATTTATAGGATAAAACCTTTGACAGATAATAACACATGACCATATCTTGCTTAATTTACAATTTCAGCATTCATATTGTTCACAGAAAATAAAGAAACAATATTATTGATGTTTTCTTGCATAAGAAGAATGTTTTTTATATCACGTAAAGATATTTTCTATTGGAAAAAAAAAAAAACAGAGTTTTTGCGGAAAAGGGTTGAAAGTTTTGTGGGACACCAGGAACCTCTTCTCGCCACAGTCAAACGGACAAAAATGGCATGGTTTGGACATGTTATAAACTTTGTGAATATCTATTGCGATGGACAATCTCGCATCAACCAAACCAAGACCCTGTTACTCTTGTGTCAAATTCATCTATGGATGCCTGAAAGTGAGAAAAATGAATACAAATATAAATAAATATAATACAATTTTTTGAATTTTTTTTTTTCATTATTTTGTGAAATTCTAATGGAAAGCATTAGCATTATTCTTGAAGATGTTTGAACTGATATTCTTATCTTTCTTGGTTTTATATTTTTAATGGACGCATTTCTGTAGTCTGCTTTGGATAAAGAATTCATCCAAGAGTTGATCAATAGTTTCATATTTGTGGATCAGAGATTCCCACACACACACATATATATGTAATTTTTGTCAAATAACCTCAATACCTAGTTTATCATTTTCTTTTACTTTAAAAATTGAGCTCAGGAGGGTTCTTATATCTTTAACTGTAGAACTAGTTGTAAGAAATAAAATAGAGGAATTATATTTGAACACAATCTTCTAAAAGAGACTGATATGTTTCTTTTCAAATATTTTGAGTCATAAAATATAAAGTAACCAGTTTTTGATTTGTGGAATTAACATTCTTTATGCTTGTCCCTACTATTCAGTTTGTAAGACTCAGATTTAGAATGAGTGAGCCATTTGTCTGAGTATTATTCTTTTGAGGAAGGCTGAAGAATGCATCAGTCAAAATGTAAATTCAATGGAAAAGAGAATATCAGTCCAAATTCTTTAACTTTTAAATTTTACATGAAAATACTTTTAAATAAAAAAAAATATAGTGTGAAGATTTTCATATTTTTAAATTAAAAAGTACAAACTTATATACAAATAAATTATATATAAAAAGTAATTATTCAGTACATTTTTACATTTAAAAAATAAAAGTTTCAAAGTAGCTGATTTTTATATTTTTAAATAAAAAAGTAAAAATATTCTGTAAAAGTAGCTGATTTTTCATTATAAACAAAAGTAACAATCTAGTGTAAAAGTTTCATTCCAATGAGAAAGATTTTCATATTTTTAATGAAAAACAAAAATCAAGTGGAATTATTTTTTATATTATTTTAATTTTTGAAGTAAAAATCCATTGTAAAAGATCTACATAAATAAGGTCAAGGAGCTTATTTTCATATTTTTAAATAAAGTAAAAAAAACTAAAGTAAAAGTAGCTGATTTTCCTATATTGTAAGAAAGTATTGAAAAATTAGGTTATTTTAACACTTTTGAAAAAAAATTGAGAAACTATCATAAAAATAGTTATGAAAAATAAAAATCTATTGTAAAACTTTTTCTTATTTTTATGTAAAATTTAATGTAGTTTTCATTTCTCTTCTGATTTTATTTTATATGAAACAAACCTAATGTAAAAGTAGCTAATTTTCCAATTTTTATATAAAGAAATAATAATCTAGTATTGAGTTTGATTTCCCACTTAATATATAAGAAAATAATACAGTTATGTAAAAGCAGCTAATTTTCCTATTTTGAGATATAAAATTTTTTAAAAATCTATGAAAGTGACTGATTTTCCTATTTTTATATTAGAAAGAAAAAATATGTCAAGTAGAATATTATTCAATTTTTACAGAAAAAATGAAAATATAGTGTAAAAGGAATAGCTTTTCCAATTTTTACACAGAAAAGTAAAAATATTGTTTAAAAGTAGCTGAATTTGCTATATTTATTTAAAAAAGTAAAAATTGTGTAAAGTAGATTTTCCTAATTTTAATTAAGTCTTGTGTAAAGTAGCTAATTTTCCTATTAATATTTTATAAAATAGTAATAATGTAAAAATAGTAAATTTTTCTATGAAAAATGAAACGTTTTGTAAAATTAGCTCATTTTTATATTGATAGATAAAAAAAAAAGATTTTGCATAAAATGACATTTTCCTATTTTTATACAAAAAGTTAAAAACTTAAACTACAGATATAGAGAAAAGTAGCTGAATTTCCAGTTTTTATAAAAAGTTATAAAAGATTTTATATATTTTTATAAAAAAAGATAAAAATCATGTAAAATACAATACTTTCCTATTTTTATATAAATAACGATATAATATAAAGTAATAGATTTACATATTTTTCTACAGAAAAGTAAAAAATCATATTTACATGGAAATATAAAAGCATTAGATTTTACTATTGGTCAGTAAAAAAAATGTAATCTTGTAAAAGTAGCTGACTTCTCTTTTTACATAAAAAATTTATAGTGAAATGGAGATTTTCCTATTTTTATACAAAAACTATTAAAATCATGTGTAAAAGTAATCGATTTTCCAATTTTTACATAATATTAAAGTATATTTTAAATGTAGATTTTTCTAGTTTCATGCAAAAAAGAAAGAAAATACCTCATGTAAAAGTATCTGATTTTCATCTTTTCATATAAGTTAAAATATAGAGTAAAACTAGTAGATTTACTTTATGCAAGAAATGTTAGAATTATGTGTTAAAGTAGCTAATTTTCCTATTTGTACATAAAAATATAATGTAAACTTAATAGATTTTACTATTTTTATGCAAAAGTTGTAAAAGTAGATGATTTACCATATTTTGATATAAAAAGTTGAAATTTTGTGTAAAATTAGATTTAACGATTTCATACAAAGAATATTAAAATCATGTTTAAAAGTAGCTTAAAAGATTTTCCTATTTTTACATAAAAGTATAATGTGAATGCAGTAAACTTTACTATTTTTATATAAAAGTAAAATTCCTATATAAAATAGTGATTTTCCATTTTTTTGTGTAAAAATGTTAAAATATAGTGTAAAGTAGCAAATTTTACTTACTATTTTTTTGCAAAAATTAAAAATCTCTTATGTAAAATGACTGATTTTCCTATTTTTACATAAAAATATATAATATGATAATGTAAAAGACGTTACAATTTTGTAAAATCTGTAAAATGTAAGAATAATGTGTAAAATAACTATTTTCTTTTTTCATATAAAATATTTAAATCCTAGTGCAAAAGCAATGGGTTTACCTATTTTTATAAAAAATTAAAACTTGAATAAAAGTAGTTCATTTTCTTTTATATAAGAAAGAAAACACTGTCAAATTAGTGAATTTTCCTATCTTTATACAAAAAAGTAAAAATCATGTGTAAATGTCGCTGTTATCCTACTTTGTTATAAAAAAGATTGAAATATATTGTAAATGATTTTCCTATTTTTATACAAAATTGTATGAAAATAGGAAAATCATTGCAGTCATGGTAGTTTTGTCTTTTTGTTCAAAATAGTTGAGAATTAGGAAAGCCATACTTAGAGTAGTGAAGGAAGAGAAGCTAAGTAAAAAAAAACAAGAGCTTTATTAAATACTCATATAGAGAATGGAAAAATTTGAGTAAATTAACTCCTCAAATTCTACACAAATTTATAAGTAGGAATAGTCCATTGCCACAGTAGTAGAGGATTACTACTCTACAATAATAGTAGATTTAAGTATTTATAGACAAAATAGAAAAATCATGTAAAAACAGCTGATTTTTCTATTTTTATATAAAAATGCAAAAATATAGTGTAAAAGTTTCACATTTTCCACCATGTATACAAAAATGTCTGAATCTTGAGTAAAAGTAATTGATTTTCCTATTTCTATATAAAAAATCATGTGTAAAATTGTTCAATTTTCCAATTTTTATATTAAAATTAAAAATTCTCGTTTTTGTTTTGTTTTTTTTTTTTTATAAAAAAAAGTTATAAAATATTTTCCCTATTTTCATACAAAAAGTACACATGTAATAGTAGCTGATCTTGGAGTAAAAATAGGAAGTAAAATATATTATTCCTATTTTTATAACAAAAATTAATGACCTTGCATATAAGCATCTGATGTTTATATTTTTATATAATAAAAATCTCAGGCAAGTTATCTTCCTATTTTTATACAAAAATAAAAGTGTATAATAAGTGATTCTTCTGTAAAATAGCTGATTTTCCAATTCAAAATATGTAAAAGAAATATAGTGTATAATTATGAGAGATTCCTATTTTCATAGCAAAATGTACAAACATGGTATAAAATTAACTGAATTTCATGTGTAGAAAAGTAAATATCTAGTATAAAATACTAGATTTTACAATTTTTATACAAAAAGTAGAAATCTTGTGTAAAAAAAGCAGCTGATTTTCCTATTTTTTTCTATAGAAGTAGATAAATATAGAACTTTTACAGTATATCTTTACATTTTCATATATAAATAGCTTAAAAGCCATCCTATCAGGCAGCATTTAAGCTAGCTCTTGCAGAGGGCTCTTAATTGGTCCTTCATCACAATAGAAAGCGAGGAGTAGATCTAATAGGCAACAATAAACTACAGAAGAACCCAGAATTGATCACTGTATTTAAGTATTGCATTAATATTTAAGCTTACCTTTTAAAAGTTCAATGATAATTCGCCTGCCACCACTTAAAGACAATTTGATATGCATTGGACATTACTTCTCATCCAAACAATTATTTTTTTTTATTTCATGGGTAACTTCATTGGATTTTGCAATTAAATTTGATTATTCATTAATTTATATCCAAGCAATAAAATTGTTATCATACAAAAAATTTGTTGCAAAAATTCACTAAAAAAAAAAATGACAAAAACAATCATGGTAATGAAAGTTTGGGAATCCAAAATTTCAGGATGTCAGGTCCAGATCTAGCCTGGAATGCTTTTAATTTGCTCAGAGAGTTTCCTGATTTCAAAATTGTATATGTTGGGCTTTGGCCTCTAGGAGTAAAGTTGAAAACAGAAACCATTTTATTCTGAAATATTATAATTTGAGAATATTAATTTTTTATTTGAATATGAGCTGTTGAAAGTTAGTTGTCCATTTTAATTGTTTTTAACAGTAGCCAAGATTGTGGAATCCAAAAACAATCACAGTAATGAAAAGTTGGGAATCCAAACTTTCAGGATTACAGGCCTAGAATGTTGGAATGTTTTTAATTTGCTCACAGAGTTGGACTCATTCTAAAATGGTATTTGTTGGGCTACGAATTCTAGGAGGAAAATAGAAAAAGTGCAACACACTGACATTCACATTTATTATATAATAGAAGACTTACTTTATTATATAAAAATTGGAAAATCTACTCATTTTAAACTATTTTTAGTTTTTATGAAAATTGGTTACTTTTATGCTAGTTTTTCTCAATTTTTGTTAAAAATATAAAATTCGGCTACTTTTTTAATTGCAGATTTTTTTATTTTTTATTTAAAACTGAAAACTTATTTTACTCTAGATTTTTAATTTGTATTTAAAAATATGAAATTCAGTTGATTTTACATTATATTTTTATTAAAGAATATGAAAATTTGGTATTCTTTTAAAATTTGATAATCATCTATTTTCAATGGAGATTATGAATTTTTTTTTAAAAAAAAAATGAAAATCTTTCACAAGTGATTTTTTACTTTATTATTTAGAAATATGAAAATCAACTACTTTCACAACAGATATTTTTTTTTTTTATTCACAAATATGAAAATCAGCCTTACCAGATTTTTTTTTTTTTACTAATTTTATTCAAAATTATAAAAATGATCTATTTTCACAAGATATTTTACTTTTTCATTTAGAAATATGAAAATCAGCTACTTTGAGATTAGATTTATTTTCCTGTTTAAAAATATAAAAAATCAACTCCATACAGAGCAGATCTTCATTTTATTTAGAAATATTAAAATCCTTTAATTTCACAACAGATTTTTTTTACCTTGTATTTTTCCCAATTCTAATGTTTGATGATAGTATATTATCATAATTATTGTCTGATAACACATATGGCACAAAAGCCTGCCAATGTACTACCAATCAAATATTGGCATGATTTGACTTTAACCTATTCTCTAAATGTCTACTTTATTCTGAAAAGTCATTTATATATGTGAATAAATTCTGCTAACCTACTTCCTGAAAAATATTTTTCCTTATAATACAACCAGCAAAGATGTTTTTATGTAAACAAACCACATGGGTCAATAGCTCTGGCCAAGATTTATTTTTTAGAAGTTTTTTTTTTTTTTTTTTTTTGGTAAAATTATTTTGCCTCTGGAATCACTCCAATCCAGTGGAGAGGTCATTATGGAAAGAATTAAATTTCAATGTCTTTTAGAAATAATTTCTGATTTTGTCACTTTTTGCCTGATGTGGAAGGTATAGCTGTTGGGTACATGGCTCTACTAAGTTATATTAAATTGCTAAATTATCTCTGAATTAATGTTCCAGTTTAGTTCTTTAAGAATCTTTCAGCCTATCTAATTTGTTTAAAATTTCTGAATTAGTTATTTTTCCATATTTAGTTCCAATAATCATTAAATTGTAACCCTAATTTTTCCATGCTTAATCCAGTTAAGACATCAATTGCTGTAAAAAAACTCTTTGGGGATCTACTCATTCTGCATGAATGGATGATTACCCACCTCAATATGATTTATCTCGGTTTGCTATTTCTATCAAAATGGATAGAAATAGCATACTGTGCTTTCAAGGTCTGGTGAGTTTGAATGACCTCCAAGTTCAGTCTCATATAACCTTGAGGCCTTGTGGTTATTCACACAACAAACTGGATTCCTGGAGCTTTTCACTTGGCTGTGATGTGTGAACATTCAACTGCATACATGCACACACAAACTTTGGCATATTAATATGGAAAAAAAATTCTTTTCATATTAGTAATATTTTGTAAACTTTAGCTATGTTAAATAGAAGGGTACACAGTTCTCTAGCCTTGGGTAGCAGCAAAATTGGGGAAGAACTACTCTTGAGTTTTTCTTTATTCAAAAGAATAATTTGAAATGATTTTAGAGAAACTGTTCTCAAGAAAAAAAAGTTTCATTTTCTGGAATTTGCATTATTTTTTAACATTGCCATAAAATGTGCAGATAAAATAGGTATGTGTTCCTGCCTGCATTCCAAAGAATAAAAATTGTGACAATTTCTGCTAAAATAAGCTTAAATACAGTTTTAGAATATTAAAAAAAATAAAAGATTCAAGTTGAACATATGTACTGATTACATTTTTACATTGAAAGTATAAAGATTATAAAAACTTGCTTTGGACTGTTAGTAAATGTAGGTGTTTGTACTTACAACTTGATGGAAATATCAATTATACCAGTGAGTTACCACAAGTAGTTGTCTAAATAGTTATTTCATTTTAGATTTTATTAA
The DNA here is from genome assembly GCA_903632075.3 of Acanthosepion pharaonis. Classification (NCBI taxonomy): domain Eukaryota; kingdom Metazoa; phylum Mollusca; class Cephalopoda; order Sepiida; family Sepiidae; genus Acanthosepion; species Acanthosepion pharaonis. The sequence continues at coordinate 3,125 of CAHIKZ030004104.1, read as the reverse complement.
TAACTAGCTTAAAATCCGCCCTTTTGGTTGACATTTTTAAGCTAGCTTCTGAGGGCTCTTGATTGTGCCTTCATCACAATAGGTAGGGAGAAGTATACTTAAGCTTACCTTTTTGAAATGTTCAATGATATTTCTTCTGCTGCCACTTAAGTTAAAGACTGTTTAGTGTACATGGGTCCTTACTTTCTGTACAAACAATTATTTTTTTTATTTTATGGGTGACTGTCACTGGATTTTGCAATTTTGATTATTCACCAATTTATTTCCAATAAATAAAAATTATCATAAAAAAAATGTAGAATGTTTTTAATCTGCTGACAGGATTTGCCTGATTTCAAAATAGTATATGTTGAGCTACAGCCTCTAGGAGTAAAGTTGAAAACATGGACAATTTTATTTTGAGACATTATAAATTAAGAACAGTAATTTTTTTCATTTGAATTATCAGCTATTGAAAGTTAGAGTTGTCCCTTTGTTTTTATCAGTAGAAATCAAGATTGTGGAATCCAAAAACAATTGTAGTAATTTCTTTGCAAGGATCTATCTTATATGTTTAAGTTTACAATTCATACAACCACTGAATATTGCTATCACATCTGGTCAGGGATTCTTCTATATATCTAGAAGAATCTGCAATGTTATTGGTCCTGACATGGCATCTCAGCTTCAGTCACTTTTCCACTGTTGTTAGGTAGCTTCCCTGTGCATTTTCTATAAGTATTTTCATGTTCTGATATGCTTTCCTCAACTTTAGGAATTTAAAGACAGTGTTAGATTGGCAGCTAGGTCTCATCATTTTACAGTTGAAATTGTTAGATGTAACCATAAATTCTATGCTAATATTTTCTTTTCTACTTGTGGATTTTTTGCTTGCCAGTAAACATTAATCTTCAAAAGTGTAAATGCACTATCGATCATTATCTTCTGTCTCTTCTTTTATTGTTTTCTCTTCTTAATAATGATTTTTCTCAGATTCTTTCACATTCAGTAACCTCTTGTATCTTAGTGGCTTTATCACTTTGCATGGAGTGAAATTATCATCATAAAGTAAAACATTTAATACCATATATATATATATATATATATATATATATATATATATATATATATATATATATATATGTGTGTGTTTTAATATCCTTCATATATTTATGCCAATTTCTATTACAAATAGACATAACTTTTTGTTATTAAATTCACTAAGTTTTATTTAAAAAAAAATCACTTTGCTTTTATATTTCATGCTTTATATTTTGTAATGGTTAATTTAGTAAGAATATTTTGCAAACATTTATGAAAATAATGTCTTGCTATAAAAATAATAGATATTTATTCAGCAATTTCTAATAATATTTTAAAAGATGTGAGTCTTTAAAAACATTAATAAATCAATTAAAAGATGGAAAATACAAATAACTTTAAATAGTGAAATATGTTGTGTATTTTTGTGGAAAAGCATGACAAATCATTTTTGTTCATATAATAAAACACATAAATATTGTATCCTGTTTTTTCTATGAAAAGAGAAATTGTACTGATTAAAAGAAAAAATGTATTTTATAAGCAATATAAGTATATTCATTTTATAAGTCATTTTATTTTGAAAGAAAAAAATTACAGAATTTGTTCTTAAAATATGTATCATTACGAAATACAAATAAAAAGAATGTATACACTATAGAGAAAAAGTTTCTTAAAAATAAATAACTTAAAATGATATTTTTTGTATTTTTCTTTCTTTTTTAAAGTAAAAGATAAAATTTCAGTATCTACAATGTATTTACTTTTATTTTTTAGTCTTTGCTTAGGTTCTTCTCCCAAAAAGTTCAAATTTGAATTTATTTTCCACAATATGTATATTTTGCTAAATTATGAATATTTTGTATGAGAAATATTATATTTTATTTTCAACATGTTCCATTCTGCTTAGGGATAAAAGATGAATTATGAGATTGGCTGCTGAAAAGCAGAAGTGACATGAGGCATGATAAACTCAACAACTATTTTATTCAAACTGCTGCTTGATTCATTTGCTTCTGGTATTCCTTAGTGGGACCGGAAGTACTTACATTCATCATCATCATAGTCAACATTATTGATGTTGTTATAAACACACCATTAATCCTTTAGTAGATTTTCAAATGTTAATATGTTTTAAAAGTTGTCAAGACAGGTTCTAAATTTTAACTCAACACTGAGTAACGTTGGGAACAAAACAATATGTAGCTGTCTTTGTTTAGAAAAGTTTGTGCCATTATGACAGTATTTTCATAGTTTATTTTAATTTTTTGTTTAATTTTGAAGTAATTTGCACAAAATGACAATCAAAACAGATGAGGACAGAAATTGAAATTTTATTCAAAGAAGGCTACTCTCAAACACAAATTGCCAAAAAGTTAAAGATTTCTAGATATGGAGGTGCAATATTCATTAGTTAGAAACTGATGCAAATATTGTCAGAAAAAGAGTTGGAGCACCAAAAAGGAAAACTGCTGCTGAAGATAAACACTTGATTACTGAGAGAAAAAGAAAAAAAAAAAAACTGCTTCAGGATTGACAACTGAACTTCATTCCTCTCGAGAGCAACGCTGGTTGATCTCAACTGTGAAAAACCAAATTAGATCAAGAAACTTTTCCAAGTTATTGAAGATGGCAATGAACAGTTGTATGGTTTTGAACAGAACCACTGCCAATTCATCAACTGGTAAAGCAGGATTTTCTTCAAGGGCTGCTTCAAGAATCTTTTCATCAAAAACTCAACTATGACGTCCGTTCGATCTTCATCGTCAAGGGTGAAATCTCCACCTCTAAATTTTGCAAACCATCTTCTGTAAGTTCTTTCATTCACACATTCCTCTCCATAAACTGAGTGAATGTTTCTAGCCATTTTGGCTGCTGGAGTTTCCTTTCGAACTCATAAAGCATTATGTGCCTCAAATGATTCTTGGGTACTTCCATGTTAGCAGGGTTTTAATCCAAGCAAAATTTAATTTTATTGTTCTCTGAAATAAAATTTGATGAGTTTAAATGCATCTAAACATATAAAAAATAATGTTCAGCTCTATTAGACATTATAAAAATACTCTTTAAATTTTGTTCATTTTAACAAAATGTTAAAATTCAGA
>CAHIKZ030004103.1:4212500-4380280 GCA_903632075.3 Acanthosepion pharaonis | reverse complement strand
GGTTACAGAGGGTAGAGAATAAGAGTAATAAGGCATGTTTGGGGAGAGAAGAACAGGGAACAAGATCAAGCTATCAGAAGATGTCTATTGACATTACACTTGAATATTTGAAGATTATAGTTATCAGGGAAGCAAGTAAGAGGAATAAAATTCCACAGACAGGAAATGTGACAGAAGAAGCTGTTTGAGTAGAAGAGACGGTTACATTTAACCATTTCAACAGTGAAAGGGTAGGACCAAGATGCCAACCTCACAGCTCACTTAAATTCATGCAGTCTGGGAACCAGCAAAAGAAACGCGTTGGAACAGTTGCCATGAAAATACTTATAGAAAAGACAGTGGGAATTGAGGAGACCTTGCCACCAATCTAGTATTGCAATTAATAAAGTCTAGGTAGCATAGTGAAGAGTTTAGCTGAACAATAACTATGAAAGTACAGTGTGCGAGGGATAAATTGTCACCATTTTTAACTTTGCTCTTGTGCGTTGTTTTTTATTTTGTCAACTGCAGAGTATAGTAGAGTCAGTTGGGCACTGTCTGTGAGAAAAAGAGCACCATGATGCAATTCACTCCACCAGAAATTTGGAAACAGTATACTGTACTGTTTGGCGTTCACACCAGAGGCTCCAATATGAACATTTCAGAATTGAATTATAAAGTTACAGCAGCTCAGAAAAATTACTGTTTTCATCAGAAAAGAACTTCCAAAGTTGTTGGTGAGGGCCCAGACTCAATATGGAAGCCTACATCAAGTGCCTTGTGGAAGTAGTGCTGCCCTAGGTCAAGAGAGAGGTTGTTGGAAGACCCTATGCCTTGCAACAGAACTCTACACTATGCCACACAAGCAGGAGAACTCAGTCATAACTGTCACACAATTTCTACAACCACACCCCTTACATCTGGCCACCTAACTCCACAGACTGCAACCCCCTGGATTATTATGCGTGGGACACAGTTAAGTGAGAGACCAACAAAACTACTTGTAACACCAAAGATGAAATGATAGGCAAGGATTATGGCAGCATTCACCAACTTAAACAAGGTGACCGTCCAGAAGAGTTGCAAAGATTCCAAAGCCATCACAAGGCCATGGTTGAAGCCAATGGCAATTTTATTGAAAAGATTTATTCTTTAGTATTTCAAGATATTTTTGTGTAATTTTGGTAAATATATCTGTTAAAGTGAGATGTAAGTGTTATTTTCATTTTTGCATAATTTAGACGACGATTTATCCATTGTGCCCTGTATTTATAGAAAAGGCACATGGAAGCTACATTACTATGGTTGGAAAGTAACTGAAGCTAAGATGCCAGGTCAAGACCATTAACATTCCACTCAAGTCCTGTATGTAAGAATATGGGGGCCATCGCTCTCAAGTCTTGTAGACACCCTAAGGAGTATCGGGCACAGCTCTCAATATTGCTACTGCCTAATGAGTTTTGAGTTGTCCTTCTTCTAGACTGGTTGACAATCAAGGCTGAAGAGCCCAGTCTGCCCTACTATTTAACCCATAACTGGTGGAAGAGGAGATAGATTCATACCTATCCTAGAGGTATTTGTGCAAAATTCAATGTCATGAACTCAACTGGAATTCAATTTACAGACGTCTACTGGAGGTCAATTACCCACCTCCCTGGAACAACAGTATCATTAGTCACTGATGCTTGTGCAAGAAAATTGCTAGTAAGATATATTTCCATATATCCTCTTGTAACCCATAGGAAAAGTGGAAAAAGTCAATCAGGTCCATTGTTGTTATTAACTTTCACTATGTGATCACAGTTAAAATTTTCTAGGGAACATAATGAAGAAAAAGGGCTGGGAAAATTTGGTACTCACACAACAAACTGAATGTAAAGAGGACAGAGAAAGCAGTGCATAACCTACCTAGTGAGCTTGAGTAAATGGATGGTAGAACAGGGTTTAAGAGAGATAAAAAAATGAAAAAACATATTGAGCTACAAAGGACAGGAAATTATGGAGAGCCATGATCACCTACGGCACACAGAAGAAGAATCAGATGCAGTGGTTTTCCTTTAAAAAAAATGAAAATTTATGATATAGAAACTTTTAAAAAGTTTCAAAAAGTTTACCTATAATTATAACACCTTTTGTCACCGCCTACACCTGGTGGTGGTACCATGTTTAGTGGTCCAGTCCTCAAGGTCTTAGGATGAAACTTTAACCACAGGCTAACTCTAGGCTGGTCAGTGCTGATGTTGGTCCAATGCTGATGCTGTTTTCATTTCTCAATTCATTTTTACTAACAAAAATATAATTCCTGTCTGCTTTTCTGTTCACTAATGACATTTTTTTTTTTTCTAATTTCCCAAAAGAGAGATAAAATTGTTCTCCAAATCTGCTTTCGCCCACATGCCAGACTCTCAAGAGATAAGAAAAATAAACTTTAGGAGAGAAGAAATCCAGATGGTTCAATTTTCACCAAGAAAATGTCTCCACTCCCTCTCTCTCTTCCTGCCTATATTCCATTTTGGGCTTAACCCTATTCTGCTCAGAATTAATGTTTAACCACCTTACAGTCTCAGTATCACATAATCATTTTATAGTAAAGTATATATTTATGAATGTGTACTTTTCCCCAACTAATTAGATCAGGGTATCATGTAGAGTAATTGGATGTGCAAGTGTTGCAATGGATAGTAACTTAGAATAAGAAATCAGAGATCCAAGTTCAAATTTCAATCAGATTTGTTAAATTCACTTATGCACAAATACTCTTAGGAAAGTCCATCTTCTCTTCCTCAGCTATGGGTTAAATAGTAGGATTTGTATAAAAAAAAATCGTTCTTATTCTAAAGAGAATATCAATGAAATATTCACTCTCATGTATTTACAACCAATGTTTCAGCTTTAGCCACAAAGGGTTGATAAGCCATAAAAAAATCAATCAATCAATGATGTTGAGTAATTCTTTTCATTGCACCTTTCAGAGCAATAAGTTTCTTGCTGGTTCCCATCTCCTGTACAAATAATATAAAATGTTATATTGGCTTATGTAGTACCAACAGCAAGGAATGATTCATGACCTGATGTGTTATTTAATACCAATAATTGAGTGCCTTGACAAGGTCAGAGTGCTCCAGTTGCCCTCTTATTTTACTCATTGCTAAGAAGAAGAGGATTCATCTCTTTCCTGTAAAGTGAACATAGACTGACCAAGCCAGTGTTTGAACCCAGTCATCAATTCCATCCTCTGGACCTTCAACAGTTAATCTACATGCATTGCCATTATATAACATCTTCAGTCTAATTTCTATGAGAGATGATTTGGGTGCTGAAGGACTTTTGAATCATGGGATTGTTATTGTCAAGTGGCTGACCTCAAATTCATTGTCATCAAACCTGTCTGTGTTTTTACATTTTGCAACAGCAATTATATGATGACACATACAAAATATCTTTTATCTTGAGCTTGTAACATTTTTTTTTATTTAAGAATTTCCTTTTGAAGACAAATATTTTACTTCTTTTTTCTTTTTTGGTAGGAGGTAAAGAAGCATTACCTTCAAGTGATTTGGGTTTTTAATCAGTTTTACCTCAAGTAAGGCAGTAAAGTCACTAAGACACAAGGGGTTACTGGGTGTGAAAGAATTAGAAAGCAAAAACATTATTAAGGAGCAAGAACAATAGGAGAGTAATCAGGAAGACAGCAGATAATGACTGAAATTGGATTTAAATTTTTGAAGATTAAAGTTAACTGGAAAGCATGGAATCAGAAGAGAGTTCCACAAGCAAGAAGTGTGAGAAAAGAAACTGTTAGCATAGAACATACAGTTACATCAAGCCAATTCAACTAAAAAATGATTAGACCTTGTTGTCAATCTAGCACTGTGCTTAAATTCATAAAACTATGTACCATAGAGGAGAGGTCACCAAACAATTACCATGAAAATATTTATAGAAAAAGTATAGGGAAGCAACTTTATGGCTGTGGGAAAGTGACTGAAGCCAAGATGCCAGGTCAGGACCTATAATATTACTGATTCTTCTTTGGATTTTTATCAAGAATCTCTAAATATATTGCAGGAACACCAGACCATATTTGGCAGCAATATTCCAAGAATGGGTGAATGGTAGACGTATAGATATGTAGGATAAACCCTGGAGAGAAAAATTGTCTAGCACAACATAATGACTCAACTTTCTTAGCAGCTGAAACAATGGATTCAATATAATCTTTCCACTCCATGTCAGCAGAGAAGGATAATGAGTCACTCTCTTGGAGGTCAGTATTGGCCATGCTGATGGAAGTGTATGTTATTAAAAATAAAGATAAATTAAAATTAAATCAAGCCAAATCATTTTCATTTATAGTTACCTAACTTTGACACTTGCCATGCACACTAGCCAAACAATGAATTGTGATTTCAATCTTCACACACAGTGCTTCATTATCTTGGCCCTGTATCAAACACAACTATCATAAATATCTAATTAAATATTGTGTGTATATATATATATATATATATATATATATATATGCACACACACACAGTGTGATGAGTAAATTGTCGCCATTTTATATTTTTAATTTCACACATGTGTGTTGTTTGTTTTGATTTTGTTGACTGCACAGTATAGTAGGGTCAGTTGGGCACCATCTGTGAGAAAAAGAGCACAATGTTGCACTTTACTTCACCAAAAAATTGGAAATGACATACTGTACTGTTTGTCATTCATGCCAGAAGCTCCAATACAAACATTTTAGAATGTTTGAATGTTAATATGAGGACTGTATGGGGGAAATCAGAAAGAGTTGGATGTGTCTAATATTGATTATGTGGCATACATCAAGTGCCTTGAGGAAGTAGTGCTACCCTGAGTCAAAAGGGTGGCTGCTAGAACATCCTATGCCTGGCAACAGGACTCTGCACCATACCACACAAGCAAGAGAACTCAGTCATGACTGTCAGACAATTTCTGCAACCACAGCACCCCTTATATCTGGCCACCTAACTCCCCAGACTACAATCCCATGATTATTATGTGTGGAGAACAGTTCAGTAAGAGACCAACAAAACTCCTTGTAACACCAAAGATGAACTGATAGGCAAGGATTATGGCAGCATTCACCAAAGTTAGCTTTTTCAGGACTTGATTCTTTGTCTTTTTTGTACCACATTTTTCATCATTACAGATAATCTAATTTGACTTCCAATCAATGCAGAGAGATTTTGCATTCTACTGGTATGTGGAATAGTTCTATAACCCGGTAATAATCTTGGTAGGTAACTGTCTATGGTGTCTCTGGATGGGGAAAATGCCTTCAACCCAGTTTTCAGTCTGCACCATTGTTTCTGCAATTCCATTCAATTGCAGGTGGTATGGTGGAGGCATCGAATTTATTTTAACCACAAACACAAAGTTATGGTGCATTGTCAGAGACTAATGTTTTTGCCACCCCGTTTCTGGAAAATATTACTTGTAATATTTGCTTTACCATGGCTGCCTTCCTATCCTGAACTCTAACCACTTCAAGCCATCCTGAGAATGAGTCGACCAAAATCAAAAATTAATCCTATGCCTTTAACATGTGCATGATCCATATGAATGGCTCTTTTGCTTCTGGCTATGAATGTATCTTGGTTTGGCAAATGTTTTATATTTCCATACATTTTGGGTATTCTTGTACATATTTCTCATTTTTCGTCACTTTGATAATGATTTAAAAAATAATTTATACACTTTTCATTGGTGGAAAGTTGAGTTTTTTTCTCTTCTTTCATCATGTGTGCATGCACACACACACATATATATATGGTCATGGGCTGGCAGGCAGGCATGCTATAGCATACCAATCAAAAAAATTCAAAAACTGGAAAGAAGTGAAATTGACATGATCCAGCCTGACTGTGTTGTGCTGGACATTTTTTCTCTACCTTACATATTTATAAGTCATGCATGCATGCATGCACTGAATATTGCTTCCACATCTGGCATGGTGCCCTTGCTATATATTTGGAGATTCTTGATAAGATCCAAAGAAGAATCTGAAATGTCATTGGTCTTGACCTGCATCCCAGCTTCAGTCACTTTCCCACTGCTGTAATGTTGATTCTCTGTGCCTTTTCTATAAATACTTTCATGGTAATTGTTCTCATGAACTTTCTTCTATGCTACCTAGACTTTATGAATTTAAGCACAGTACTAGATTGACAGCAAGGTTTCATCATTTTAGAGTTGAATTGGCTAGATGTAACCATAAGTTCTTTGCTAACAGTTTCTTTTCTCACACTTCTTGCTTGTGGAACTCTTCCAGTTTCTTGCTTTCCAGCCAACTTTGATCTTCAAAAATTTAAATGCAATGTCAATTGTTACTTACTGCCTTCTTCATTCCTCTTCTTTTATTGTTCTCACTCCTTAATAATGTTTTACTTTTTCTAATTCTTTCACACTCAGTAACCCTATTGTGTTTTAGTGGCTTTATTGTCTTGCTTGGGGCAAAGTGATAAATAACATTTCGGCCATTGTACACTTCAGCCTTCTTCAGGTGGTTAGAATGTCAAACGTTTGTTTATTTCGCTCGCTGGAGTAGACTGTTCTAGTTCTACATGCCATCTCTAATGGATGTCATTTATCAGTTATCTCCTGTTAATTCCACTCTCCAAGTTCTCCAGTGCCTTAACCAGGTATTGAACTCACAACTCTTTGGGTCCTGTCACTGGATCAAACCAACGCCTTTATCCACTGTGCTATTGTGAGTTCAATACCTGGTTAAGACAGTGGAAAACTTGGAGAGGGGAATTAACAGGAGATAACTGATAACTGACATCCATTAGACATGGCACGTGAAACTAGAACAGTCTACCCCAGCAAGTGAGATAAAGGGTTCAGTTCGACATTCCAACCACCTGAAGAAGGCCAGAGTGTACAACAGTTGAAACGTTGTGATAAATATGGCAACAAAGATGAGGACAATAGTCCAAACAATGTAAATAATGGACATAATACCTCATCTCAGAAATATAGAGAGGTACTTTATTTATAATATGCAATCTTTTGAAAATATATATTTTATAATTTTAAATGTATTTGTTGGAGTTTTTGCTCAGGTTTACTATTATAAAGATAAAAAATAAAATTAATATGCAGTGTAATTTTGAAGTAAAAAAGAATAAATGCAATCGTTTTTTGTGACATATTGAATATTTATTTTTTGCAATGTACACCAACTTTAATAATCAACAAGCAATAACAATAAACAAAAGCTGTTACTTAAAGAAAATAAAAGCAAAAATTTATTGCAATATTTAAATGAGAAAAGTGATAAAATCTCTTAAATAGCACCTGAAAAATAGCCCTTTTTCATTTATGAATGATTTGTTTCTTTTTGTTTTTCCTGTTTCCTTCAGTTGTTACATTTCAAAGAAAAGGAAATAAAGTACAATCAAGCGTACGTGATTATTCAGGTCACTAATTAATTGCAATTAACAATTCCATATAATTTATTTTAATCGGACCATTTATTATTCATTTTTACTTTTCGTTTCTTATATAATTAATTACCCTACCTACGAATTAATAATGGCAAATAACAGTCAAATAACTCGAAGAACGCTCATATTACGTCTTCATTTGTTTATTTTTTTTTTTAATTTTGAAAAGCATTGTCATTATTATCAGTTTTTTTTTTAAATTTTTTATCAAAAGTATGAGGTCACTTTTAGAGTTTTTTCATATTCTCTGATCATTAACAACAGCATGGCTCAAATAAAAAAGAATAAGCTCGTTTTGTGGATTCTGGCTCTAAATCCATAAAACATCTGACTTTTAAAATTAAAAACTTGCTAAGTAGAATTACATTTACAATTTAGCATTTTAGTGTTAATTTGTAACGATAAAAAAAAGTATGCAGTTTGGCTCAATCAGTAGTGACGTGGCTCTGTGATACCATAATTAGCCGAAAGTGTGGAAGTGATTTAAGTAGTGAAACTACGTAATTATAATGACATTTATGAGAACAAGGGTCTGAGCAAAACAAATATAAGAAAAAGATGACTGCTGGCTAGTAAGTAAAAGTAAGAAGGATGAAGAGAGTTAATTGGGAGAAAAAATTCTAATTGTAAAAATAATGTGTAAAAGTAAAATTCATGAGATTTTTTTTTTTAATTTTTATTTGTTATCCGATAACAAGTAAAAATTTTTTTAAATTTTATTTTTTAACAAAAGTAAACGTTTGGAAAATAAACATTAAAAAAAAATTTTTTTTCCTGTGAAAACTTTTTATTCTGAATTTTTACAACATATTTATTATAAATAATTTATATAAAAATAAAGCCAAATATGCAATTATTTCTTTTATACTCAACTAAAATCTAAAAATGGATAAAGAAAAAAAGCGTTTGTTTGTCACTGAATATCAGAACTCGGGCAATTCAAACTGTCTTATTAAAATTAAATTGCTGCTGAAGAGTCAAGGTTTGCACTTGTGTTTGAGTTCAACACGATCACAGCACTGATTAAAAAGGATTATTTAAGAATAAAAAACGTTTGCTAGTAAACTTGGAGCATTTGCTACTATGACTACTTATAAGTGTGATGATGATGTGACCATACAAGCCTTCTTTTTTTCATTAAATGGTTATGACTTTTTTAGCTTTTTGCTTTCTTTCTTAAAACAACTCGTAAGAGGAAAGTCAGTAAGAGTAAATAAACCTACAACTAAAAAAAATTATTTCGTTTTTCGGCCTTTAAATTTATATCGTTACATTTATTTTTAACTGTTAAAAAAGTTTTGAATTTTTAGCAGTTCTTCTGTAATAAAATATTATTTGTAAGTTTGTTACTTCTTTAATTTGTATTTTTCTGTTTGTTTTTATCACTAGACATTTCTAAAGCAGGGAAAAAAAAACAAATTACTTCTAAAATTAGTGTTCGAAAATGGAGAAACAGTCTTTCTTAATGAAAACGAAAAAACACTAACTTTAACGTAAACTAAACAGGCCCACTTACGGTTGTATGGTCACGTGGTCAGAACCATCTCTTCTATAAATAACGATTCTTGTGCTCAGCTGCTTTTTTTTTTTTTTTAAAATGATCACAGTGAACTAAAGTATTCGTTTTTAACTTTTTCTAAACTTTATTCTGAATCTAATTTCCGTAAACCTCGAAAAGTCTTTTTTTTTAAATGCTATCAAAAATATGGAAATTGTACTTGGACGATGAAACAAACAAAAAAAAGACTGACCCTCAACAAGGCTACTCAACTGCCACAATAACTGGCCTCTTACCTCTTGTGGGAAATAAAATTAAGTTTAACAATGTGTCCAACTTTTGCAGGAAGTTGAGTTGAATATTACACTTTTTTTACATTAGCAATTTTTCCGATTTTAAATTTTATTTTTAACTTATTTCTCTTGATGCAACCGTTTTGATTGGAAGTAAAAATTTAATGTCGTTGAATATTATAAACTTATGGACGTGTGTTTAAAAACTTTTTTCACTTAACAACTGTCATAGCTAGAAATTATGTTTTTAGTAAAAACAATTTCTTTGACAGTAAAAAAAACTTTTCACTGTCAAAAATAAAATGAAAAAGTTGGCTAAACTTAAATTATTTACTACTGAATGTTGGTTTGCAAAATAAAATGAAAACAGTATTTTGTTTTTATGAATAGTTTTTTTTTCTAAAATTACTCAATTCAATAAAATCGTAAATATCGATTTTTTCATTTTTAATTCGATATCTACAATTTTATCGACTCATTTTTCCCAGGTAAAAAATTTAACTATTTTTACATTCATTTATTAGAAATTTATTTCCCAAAAAACAAAATTTAGTTAGATTTTATTTTTTTTAAAATAACTAACAAAAATGCATTGATTAATTTTTCAGATCTTACTCTTTATTTTACTACTTTTAAAGATCAAGAAAAAAAATGACGTATTTAAGATCAAGATCCTATTGTTTATAAATTCCATAAACGATTATTACAGATAAATCGATTTCAAGTCAATGATATCGATCTCACGGGGAGATAATTTGGCAGTTGACAATGTCATCTTCAAAAAAGCAAAACTGTTACTGTTATTTTACACATATTTGTCGATTTCGTAATCGGCAATAGGTAAATTTTTACAAATAAATTAGCCCATTAGTTTCTTTTAAAAGTTTTGCACTTTGCAAATGAATTACTTCTAATTTCTGTAAAAAATGACATTGTTACAAAAAAATACAATCAGCCCATCAAAAAGAAAGTTTCAACTTGCAGATTATTATACTTTTTTTAATATCTTTTAATAAACTTGAAGATTTACTTTCCAAATATGTTCGGGCTAAATGAAAATTTAACTAAAAAAAATTAAATAGAGTTATAAATTAGCCTCAGTTGTGAATTAGTTATTGCTTGTTCTTGTCAGTATTACCTTCAGGTGACGTGAATCTCGCGAGATCTCGGAACTTGTGGCCTCTTGTCTCTTTCTCCCTCTCTCTTTAATACAACAAGCCTCCATGTCCGCCATATTGATGAAACTTGAGTTTCCCGCCTGGCACTACACTTACCTGGAATGAGTGGTCGGTCGACCCAAGACGTGATTGACCCTGTCCAAAAACGAAACGGAATCCTACAAACAGGTGAAGTCTCCATCTTAGTTACATCAAACTATGTATAAGTGCGTGTCTACCAGCTTTACTTTTTGTGTTGTATTGAGAGAAGAAAGTACTAGCCTAGGCTCTCTACTACTCCTACTCTCTCTAAAAATCAAATGAATGTTTTACTTTACTAATATTGCTTAACTCTGTCCATTGCATAGAATACATTCTCTGGTATTTATCAGGTTGAATGTCACCTGTATGATGATGCTTTTTTAATATATAAATAACCTGTAATGAAAATCTTACATCTAGGAGTATATTGGCGGCAATCATATACCTACATATAGGATCGGTAAAGTACAACCACTAAAAAATATAAGTAGTTGTGTAAATGCAGCATATACTCCCCTTTCTGACTCTTTTTTTTTTTTTTTCCATTTCTGTTTCTGAAGATGTTTAAATGTATAGGATATCCTAGAAGCTTATTTAATTTTTGACCAATCTATTTGAGAAATCGCTTAAAGATCTCTTCTTTTTTTTTTTAAATAAATAAATAAATCCTGATGACTGAATTTAAAGCCCATCTTATTTTGTTGTTATTACAAATTGGATCGTTCAGAAATGTCAGAACAAGCCTGGCTAACTTCTGCAGCGAATTTTATGTATATTGTATGTAATTTTAGTTTTGTACGAAAAGGACAAACATTTTTTTTGTTTCACATGGAATAAAACATTTACGCCTCTCGTCAAGTAAACTGAACAAAGTCCTGTCTTCTGTCCTACTTTTTTCTTTTACTTTTTTTATGTACATTTCGATTTAATAATCGAAATATCCAAGAAAATTAAAAATCATTTCCAGATTTTGTTTACTTCAGTTAAATTTGTTCACCTCAGCAAATCGTGATTCTTTTTTTTTTTTCTTTTTTTTAAATCCCCATTGTAATTTGATATGGATATTTTTTTTTCTCGAAACTCGTTAAGTTTATATTTTAAATCAAATTTATTTTATGTATGAAATAGTTTAAAAATTTGAACTATGTAAAGAGAAAAAAAAAGTGATTTTTCTGGTGATTTGTTTTTAGGAATTATAATTTTTCTCACTTTTATTTTCATTTACTCATTTTTTTCAAGTTTATGCAAGCATTACGAAAATACTTTTAGCCATTTTCTGTTAATTGTAAGTAATTACTCGACTTTCCAATTCTAAAATCGACATTATTTAATCACTGACATTTAAATTTGCGTGTTGTCTTCGTCGTTTTTATTACAAAATGATGAACTTCTAATTTTCAATTTGGGCTATACGAGTATTTAATTAAGAAAATAAACCTAATTAAAAGTTTTACTTCGAATAATACGTTTTGTTTTTAAAATAATTATGTCTTTACTTTAATTAATTGTACATTATCGCTCAGGTAGTAAGTAATAACGTAAAAAGTTAATGGATTTTTTTGCCAAGGTTAGCTAGAACAATTCTCTCGTATTTTTGTCCTGCGTGCAATAATTTCGAAAACTAGACGACTCAACTTGTAAAATAAATAAAAAGCTGTTATAGTTTTGATAAACATTAAATAATTCAACCGAAGATCTCAAATTTCCGAGTAACGAAAAAGTGTAAATTCAACTGTCAGTCTGGTGAGTGTTGACCTGTTCGAGCTTGTTTACTCACTCTCTCTTCCTTAGATCCTCCCCTTCCTCCCTTCTTAAACGTTTGGGATTATTGTAATAAAAATATCATTGTTGACATCATATGCTTTGCTTACTAATGCAATAACAATATTGAAAGTTTTCTGATTATGATCTAAATTATGCTCATTAATTTCAACTATTGATTGTAGTTTAGACTTTGCTTTCCAATTTATCGATATTGTTCATTTTCTGTTTGCTTCGTCCGTATTTCGATTTTTAAACTGTCAACAACAGCCGCCGATGATATTTAATTTCTCCATTCTGTGCGAGTGACTTTCGTTGGAACCGACGTCCACTCTTCTTGGGGCGTATATTCTTCATGATATTAAAAAGTTACGGTTTATAACTGAAAATAGAGAAAAATGTAAATATATTTGATTATTTTTCATTTTTATCTAAGATTTTTAAATTCCTTTATTATATTTTATTGAATCATATTCGTAACTGAATAAATTTGAACCTTCCACACTTGGAAGGAGGGAAAAAAACAATGGACATCAGCGTCTTCGCAATGGTCTTGTATCGGATAACGATTTAAAAATACTTTAATTTAAATGTTGTATTATAACAGGAATTGAGTAAGTTTGCTTGCTGTGAAATAAAAATTTTAAAAACATTTCAAGCTTCTTTTGTAATTAGAAGCTATCAAAGGATTAAATGTTTTCTTCCCAATCCTAATTGCATCTTGATTAATTAAACATGTCATAAAAGATTTTTTTCTGTTAAAGTTCATCAAATATTCAATATTAAAATTTTTATAATTGTATTGTATCGAAGAATATTCAATATTAATGAAAGCAGGATTGATTCGTAAGAATCAATAAATTGTTTTTTTTTTTTTTTTTGTTGCTCTAATAAATTTATCAGATCGCTTGCAAGATAAGCAACTCAAAGTACTATAGTTTCTTGTGATAAATGAATGTTATGTTGATCAGCAGAATGATATGTGACGATATTAAAATGTCAGGAGTAAAGGACTACATAGACAATATTTTTTTTTTTATTTGGTTGCTTTCATTTTTGTCAGTCTATCTTTAAATATTAGATTTCATGACTACGTGCAAGAATGTTATTTTTCTTTGTTTAATCAGTGAATAAAAAACAAGCTATTTAATTAAATGACTTTCACTTGTAGATTCTGAGCTTGACATTTATGAAAAATAAAACCTATATCAATTTGTTCTTTGCTTAATTCATTTTTAATACTTACATATTAAAAAAGTTAATATGAGAATTTCTTGTAAATTTAGAGTTTACTGCTTGTGAATGATATTTTTAATATTTTATTTGCAAAAATTGTTCCTTTTTTTTTTTTTTTTTTAATTTAAAAAAAATTAGGATTTCTTTATTACAGTCAACGTGAATAAATACGATTCTTAGTTCACTGTTAATGCCATGAAATGTTTAATGGTTTAAGATATTTTCTGTATATGATAATTTCAGAATAATTATACCAACTTGATTTTTAAAATCGTTTTCTGCTAGTGTAAAGCCTTTAAAGGTCTATTTGCAATATAACCTGTTTGAATCTTGTCACTTATATTAATGGGGTTTGATCTCAAAATAAAAAAATTACTTAGAATATAATACTGCAATTGAAAATCTATATGACTTTTTAAAGGTTTCAACTTGAACATTGAAAGGGTTTAAATGTTCTAATCTCTCTTTCAGTTTTGATCAGAAGTAATTTGCAATCATCCAAGTCAAGTGTGACTTGCATAATAAACTGGCTGTCTGTTATATATTCAATGACATGTGCTATTGTATTAATTTTCATTATTTCATAAATGTATTTTCGTATGAATGAATGAACTTAATTCAGTACATATGCATTAATTCCAACTCTTAGTGATACTAAAAATATCTCTAAAAACAACAACAAAAAAGTATTATGCAATGTGTTTAAATTGCTAATGCAAAAATAGCTATACAGTGCAGATATTTGTGAAACTAATGATTTCATTAAATTCCTGACAAGTTTTGTTTAATGTTCATAATATTTTTCAGTTTTTTTTTTTTTTTTTTTAAATTTTGATTATTATACTTTGGGGTTTCTATTGTAAACAAGACTATTTTTATTATACTGAAACATTAAAAAGCATAGCATGAACAAAAAAGTCCTTAAACTTGATGAAAATAATTTTTTACTACCTAAATATTTGTTATTATCAAGAGGAAAGATCAAAGTATTTTTTAATATTTTTTTTTTTTACATTTTTTAATCATTCTTAGAACGTCCAAAATTTTTAAAATTTTTTTTTTTTTTTTTATAACCCAGCCTTTTTTTCACTTTTGTTTACAAAAGTAAAATTCTCCATTTAAAATTTTTTTCAAAATTTAAGAAAGTAGAAATTATAAAGTTTATTATTTTAATTTTGAAACGAACATTACTTGCTTTCTGCACTGAAAAAAAATTTACTTTAGAATAAGAGAAAGCCGGTCTTCATTGACAAGTAACATGAGGAAAAGTTATTGTACGGAAAGTCAAAATTGACATAATTTAGCTTTAAGTGAACCAACTTATTTTAAGGGAAACCATCAGCACTCTAACTTTTTTTGGTGAGGGGGGGGGGTTACTTAGCTTACCTGTATGTTTACAATGCTTTATGGAAAAATATAATACTATAAAAATAAATAAATAAGACATGAGGAGTGAGATCAAATTTCATAAGAAAAGGTACTTAATTAATTAGTTTTTTCATGACATTTTTGTGTTTCACCCCAATGTAAAGGCTGTTAACAGTGCTGAACAACATTTATATACAAAATCAAATCCCGTGATGTCTTGATTTTATCATGTTTCTTCCGGGCTTCCGTACATTTAAATTACAGCCATTTTATGGACACAAGTCGAGGAACAGCAAGATTTTTCTAACTGGAAGCTTGTTGATTGTAAAAAAGCTTGTGCAATTTATAATCTGTACAGACAGATCTACTTAATAAAACCATTAAGTAAAGGATTCGCCATTTCCACTAATTTTACAATATTTAACAATTTTAATATAAAAATAATAAAATAATTTAAGAAATAACAACTAATTCTTTTAAAAATTCATTTTTCATCGAAAAAGTTTTTTGTCTTCAGACAATATTATACATATTCATAAAAACAACTAAAAGCATTTGAAATTAAATAATATCTTTGTTTTATTTAGTTTTGTCTGTTACAATTCAGAGCTGATTTTTAGGTAGATGAGGTCCGATTTTTAAAAAAAGAAAACAGGATTTACTTTCCTCAAAGCCTTGTGCTTTTAACTAATATAATGACTTGCGTGCTTCAACATTGAATTTCTAGGGTTTTCATAAAATTATTGGGTGGGGGGTAATATATATATAAATATTTTTATCATGTCTTTAAAAAAAAAACAAAAAAATAACATTTATAATAATTTTTATCATTCCTGAATAATTTCTGAAAGTTTCATTAAAATCCGACAATTATTTCATTTTTGCAAAATTTTCAAAATTAATGTCTGTTATTTAGTACTTCTGCCAATGAAGAGAAATCAAGATTTGTTTAATCAAAAGTTGGAATGTTCTAAAAAGACAGAAAAGATTTTTAAAAATAATTAAATACTTTGTCCTTTCCTTTTAATAGTAACATAAACATTTTGATGATAGTTTTGCTTTTGTCAAGTTTAAGGCCGTTTTTATCATGCTGTGCTCATTTTCCAGCGATCTCGTGGAGATGTCTATATTATTTACATACTCACTGGCCACTTCATTAAGTACATGTGAAGAAATGCTCTTTTAGGTAAATTTCTAATCAGCAAATGACCTGGCAACAATTTAATGGATATAAGCATGGTCATAGTGACCTGCTGAATTTCATTTCATGCATTAATAAGGGAAAGAAAAATGATTTAAGTGACTTTAAAGGCAGCACGGACATTGATGCCAGACAGGCAAGTCTGAGTATTTCAAAAATTGCTGATCTATTACAATTTTTGTGTACAGCCATCTCTTACACTGAATGATCAGAAAAAGGACATACCTGTGGGCAAAAATCCCTTCTTGATAAGAGGTTGGAGGGCAATGTCTAGACTGGTTCACACTGATAGAAAAGCAACAGTAGTTTAAATAACTATTATTTACAACAGAGATATGCAGAAGATCACACCAGGTGCCTCTAATGTCTGATAAACTGAAGGTCCAATTCGCTGATGATTACAAAACTTGAACAATAGAAGATTGGAAAAACACTGACTAGTTTGATAAGTTTTGATTTCTGCTGCAACATTCGGATGGAAGGCCCAGAATTTGGCATAAACAACATGAAAGTATATACTTCTATCCTGCTTTGTATTGACAGTTCAGGCTGATTGTGGTGGTGTAATGGCATGCAGAATATTTTCATGGCATACATTGGGACTTTTGATATCAGTAAAAGATTGTTTAAATGCCACAGAATTGATGCTGACCATAGGACTCAATTTATGACTACAGTGCACCTATCCTCTGGTGGCTACTTCCAGCAGGACAAAGCACCTTGTCACAAATCTAAAATAGTGATTGGTTCATCGAACACTGCAATAAGTTTTCCGTGTTAAAGTAGCCTTCACAGTCGTCAGATGTCAGTACCATAGAGTACTTGTGAGATGTGGTGGAAAAGGAAATTTGAATCCTGGATGTTTAGCCAACTAATCTAGAAGAATTGCAGTATGCCATTATAACAGCATGGGCTCAAATTTCAATAGTGCATCCAGAACCTTGTTGAAACCATGCCAAGAAGAATTAAGACAGTTCAAAAGGCAAAAGGAGGTCAAATCCTAGAAGAGTAGGTATACCTAATAAAGTGACTAATGTCTACATTTGTCATTTAAAAAAATATATTTCAGAAATGGAAATTCCCCTGTAACACATTAAGTTTCTAGCAAATGGTGTCTAATCTGTTTTTTTTTTTGTTTTTTTTCACATATTTCTCCATAAATCAAACTATATTAAAATGGGCACTTGGATGACTAACTTGAAGTAATCAGTAAAGAATTGAAGAAGCAGCAAGTGTTAATAGAATCTTTTCTAACTGAAAATATTGCTTATAGTTTTCAGTAATTAGTTGTCTATCAAAATATATATATATACCAAATAATTTCAAATTTCATTAAATTTTGTAGCATTTTTTCTAAGGAATCATTTCATGCATTTTCTTTTGTGACTTTAATCATTCAAAACCACAATTAAAATGCTAATGAATCTAAAAATAACAAAGTTAAAGACTTTACTGGTTAACCAAAATGTTAATACTATATTTGTGAGAATCATTTAATTTTAACTCTTTTAAAACCAGATTGTGTATGATTGCATTGTGAACTGTTATATTAGTGTGTATTTATTTTTTTTTTAACCAAAATAGACATTTTTGTTTATTGGCCTGGACATTAATTAAAATAGAAGAATTTGCAGTATTCTCGTCATATGCTTTTTATTTTAAGGGAAATAAAAAAAAAAAAGAATGATTTTATGTCATTTATGAAGAAGTCATTGTGCATGACTGAACATATCAAAAATGGTCTGCAGAATGTTATGCTGGAGATTTCTCATTGGGCAATGTCCTATGTAAACCTGTTGAAGATACTAGTTAGGATTGCACCAAATAATCTGTTGATAATTAGTAATTTAGTTACTTGAAAATTGGTAAATATAAAAACGAAAAATACTATCAATATTTCTGTCTATATCTCTGAGATTAGGCATTTTGATTACTTGCATTATTTACATTATTTGGACTGTTATCCTCATCTTCAATACCATATTCACATTTCGGCCCAGTGCATAAAGACATTGGTTAGATCCAGTGACTAGACCCAAAGAGTTGTGAGTTCAATAACAGGCCACATAGCAATGGTGAACCAAAACTTGGATTTGAGTTAAAGGGAAATAACTGGATGAGGCATGGCACATGGAACTAGAACAATCTACCTCCAGTGGATGAAATACAGGGTTTGGATGAAATTCCAATCACCTGAAGAAGGCCAGAGCTTACAATGGCCAAAACATTGTGACTATGATAATGATAACAATAAGAAAACTGATTAATCTGTAAATGCTGATTAGCAATTACTAGTTATCAGTTGATTAATTGGTGCAACCCTAGTTGATAATGTTCAAATCAAGAGAATACTGGAGAATATTCCCTATATAATATGGGCTACTCAAAATATTCAAATCGATGAAAAATCGTTTGCACCAAAGTTGTTTTAATGTGTGGCTGTCATGTAAGTTTAGCAAAAACAAAAACAAAAATACTAAAGTTACATTTACATCAAATAAAATGAAATAGATCATGAAGCAAGCAAAATGATCTACCATTAACCATACCAAATGCTGGTCTTAATCCAGAGGAGCTTATACTATAACTGGGATTTTCTCATAAAAGTGAAACCAAAGTGTGTATTAAATATTTTCTTTGAGGAAATCTTCATAAAATTGCTAAGAAAGGTTAAAACAATGTTGAAAATGCATTTTTTTTTTTTTTTTTTTTTTTTTTCACCAATTTCATTAAATATTTAATATACACATTTTTTCTTTTGGAAAACAATGAAATTATACAGGAAATTGAAAATGCTGTTGCTGGAAAGGATCAGCTCCTACATATTTTA
The DNA here is from genome assembly GCA_903632075.3 of Acanthosepion pharaonis. NCBI lineage: Eukaryota > Metazoa > Mollusca > Cephalopoda > Sepiida > Sepiidae > Acanthosepion > Acanthosepion pharaonis. The sequence goes on along the minus strand of CAHIKZ030004103.1, from coordinate 4,361,437 downwards.
ATTTACATAGAAAATTAATTAGTGACAGGTAGATATATTATTTTTTTGTGTAACTTTTCCTGATTTTGTACATTTTAATTCTAACATTAGATTCATAAAAGTTATCTAGACCATAGAAGGGCTGGCAACTAAGTGAGTCTTTTTCATTATGTACTTCAGACAAAATTACTTTTTTTTAGTTTAGTTTACAAAAATTGTTACTGAACACACACACACACACACACACACACATTTGTGTGTGTATTGTTCAGTTTCCTTATTCCCAGAAGGTTGTTTGCTGGTTTTAGGAATTAACATTGATTTTCAATTCCGTAGTGTGATGTATGTTACAGTTGTTTGGGATACCTCTAAAGCCACATAAATTCTTTTTACTATTGTAAGTGTTCATAATTTTGGAAGGCAAAATGATAAAATTTCATATATTAATAACTGACTAATTTTTTAACTTTCATTGAATTATTTTTGAGTCAGTGGTTTCTATAATAAATTAAAAAAAAAAAAAAAGATAGGTCTCTAGGTGTCATGTAGTATGTCACATGAGAATGGCCTGAGTATGATTGGATTAGAAACAAGTTTCCAGAGGATCAAATGAATATTATCCACTACTAATTAGACTAACTTGAAGATAGCAATTGACTGATGAAAATGGTCAGAATCAAGAGAAAGGTTCTTATATTCTCTCAAGATAGCACAAAGCTGTGTTTCTTTGTTAAGCAAGCAGAAAACTCATGGCTTTGCTGGAAGTTTTAAATTTTTCCGCTATATATTCACTGAATATTGAGCATTTGGTTTCCAGTGTTTGCAGAATGTTATACATATAACCAATTTCTTGAAAATCTGCAAGGATTACCTTGAGCTGTGAAAAGTAATAAAAATAAAAAACATTTTTGGTAGATTATGAAGTTATTGAAAGGTACTTGAGAATAATGAATGAAAAACTATAAATATGATATTCAATAAATTTAATATAAAAAGAGAACTCATCTCTTACTTTATAAGTTGAACAAAACTTGTTTGGTTACTCAGTAATTACTTTAAACAAATCAACAGTTTTTCCTCTCTTCAGTTAGTATTCATATTTTTATTGTATAGAATATATTTTCTGATGATAAACACTGGAAGAGAAGAATTATTTTATAGCAGCATTTTTTTAAAATAATGTATTGCAAGAATTTCAAGAGAAATCCTTAGCATAACATTTACTCATTCAAGCATTCATTTACTTTAGTAGATGATTAACCAATTGTGATGAGTCAGTATTCAACAATGTTCTCTTTACAAAAGATGAAATAGAAATCTTTTGACACAAAGAAATGTGCTAATAGTTTAATATCACACTGAGGAATTATCAAAATTAAAATGTAACATAAGATTTCATTTTTATCTTAGAAGTGAAGATTTCTATTTGTAATATCATAATATTGTTTATATCTCTTTGAAGGTAACATCTTTTTCCTTTTTTTTTTTTTCCTCCAATTGACTTTACTGATATTTTGAATCATTATTTTTGTGGCAGTTTCAGTACAAATATATGATGAAATGAAACCATTGAATATCTAAACCATCCTTATTTCTTGTTAAGTTTATACAGTTCAGCAATTAAAATTGTTTTTCATTTTTAATTTATTTTAAATGACATGTCTAGGATATGGGCAGTCATGGTACTCCAGTGATAACCTTTATTTTATCTGTGAATTGCCATGATTTCAAAGATACCAGAGTGGTTTCCTATTGTTTTCTCCATATTTCTGAATTCAGTCATCTTTCTAGGATGGCTGCTTGAGAGCCTAGTCTACCTGACTACTTAACACTTGGATGGAGTTAGAAAAGATGGAGTTATATGCCTCTCCAAAATGTAAAGCAAATATGACAGCTAGAATTTGAACTCAGCTTGATGGCTCCCTCTTCTACACCAATAACCATTCTGCTACCCTTATTCATCCCTTCACTAATAATTTCACTTCACACAAGCAAAAATGTAATGACTTATCCCTTATCTATAGCAAGAGGAGTTTTGAATGAAATTTAATTATGGGTAATGTTTTTATGAACTTGCATATTTCACAAAAATTACAGAGAAAAATATTTATGCTAAAATGAGCACTTTTGCTTAATCCAGTAAATAAAAGTTAATCCTTAATCATCAAATTAATACATTAAATGTTGGTATCTGCAGAAAAAAATGAGATACAAACATCTATTGCTTTAGTTTCTTAGTGTAGAATCTCTAGACTTTTACTTCTCACTGTAGAGTGATTTCATGTGTTTGTAAGAAATGAAAATGTTTTCAATACCTTGTTCGTCCCAATTTTTCAGCACTGGATAAATGTTAATTTACACTGCCAACCTGGAAAAAATGAGACACAAATGTTTCTTCTAAAAATGAATTCCTATAAAAGTAAAGAAATTGCTACTAAAGAAAATTTCTTAAAATCTGACTCATATTATACAAAAATTCTTTGGTTGTCTTTATTTCTCCTAGCATATAACAACTGCTGTTCAGTTTGGATTTTTTTTTTTTTTTTTTTTTAAAGTGAAGCTTGCAATTTTTAAAGCAAATATGTTTAAAAAAAACAGGTTTACATTTTGGTACTGATATAGGCATTATTGTATTAATACTATGATTTTATTTTTTGATATAAAATTTTATTGAAACTTTTTTTCTTTTCTTGATAGCTCATAAACATTGGATTTTTATTAAAAATGTTAATATTGAATATGCAATAATTCATTTGGTATTAGTTTGTCTTACAAAACTGATAATTTGTTGCTCACATAATTGATGACTGATGCCTTGTACTAAAGTTTACATCACCTAACAGACTTTAGTGCTAGTGTAGCATAAATTGATTTGGAAAATTCAGGATCAAACTGATTTGTGAAACCAAAATGTAAAGTTATAACAATTATGTGCTTTTTTAAATATATTTAGAAAATTAAATGGAAAGATATAATTAACACCACTTAACTATCGTATAATATTAGTCACTTAGTAAATATTTTTACTGTTTGTAAATAATGCAATTACATTTTTTTATTTTAAGCAGTTGGAGTTTTGTAACTTGATTTGTATTTAGTTATCAGTAATTTTTCATGTTGTTTTATAGCTAATGACAAAGTTTACTCTAGGACAAGAAGGGATTGTTGCACTAATCTTCTAAGTGAGAAAATTTTGGCTACTTTTGAAAATCAACATTTAAGATATCCCATTTTAACTGCATTCCATCACCAACTATTGGTATCAATATCAGATAGGCAACTGCCTCAGTTACCAGACAGCCCAGTTTTTCTAATTTCTCTGATGTCATTGAAATTAATTGATAAATATTTTAATTAAAATTCATTTCAACTTATGATTGTCATGGTTCATAAGTACATGTGACATGGTTAGGCTACATGACCATACATGTTGGATCTATCATTTGAATCAGAATTGTAAAAGTTTAAAATAATGTGAAGCAGGATTTGTAAGCAAAAATGTTTCTACATTATCACCAAATGGGACAGATTACCAAGGAGGACTAAGACATGGGCAGGCTGAAACATGATCAAATTTTAAAGTTGAGAATATTTGTCAAAATAATTTGTTGAATAAGATGCATTGCCATTGATATAAATTGACTTGTAACTTTTTTCTCATTGAATAAACTAAAACTTTGTTTTTGCTCACTTTTTCTTTTTATTATTACCATTGTTTACAATGAAATACTGCAATAAAAACCTTATATAATAAACTAGAATCCAAATCTATGGGAGGTTTAGAAAAATGGCAATTTGTATTGAACTTTTAATACTTTTCAGTGATTAGCCAATTGAATGAAAGGATCAATTTAAAGCCAATTTTGCAGTCTTCTATAAGTGTCCGAGTTTCTGTGATACTTTTTTTATGTCTGTATTATTTAAGGGAAATAAATGAATTAACTTTTCTTAAATTACAACTACCTCATGAATTTTATTATTTATCTAATGGCTGAGTTTTTCAAACTAATATTTACTGGCCATGACACAATTTTTCTGGTAATGTGGTCTGAAATTAAGAAACATTTCAAGGTATGGATATTTTTTCAAACTTATTTTGTGGTATAGTTTAAAAAAGAAAAATATTTTTACTATTGTTATATTTATTTTATTATTATCATTTAAGTAAATGATAATAAAACAAACCTGGAGATGAAATAGAAAGAAAAGTTTATATTTTCAGAAAAGTAAAAATTTCTTGAGATACATGACAATTTTGTATTAAATAATAGATTGTAAATCACTCTTTATGTTTGATATACTTTCTTTTACTGTAAGAAATTCTAAATTTTGAATTACTCTTAGTTGTGATAAAATTATTTTCTCATATAACTCAACACTTAAAATTTTCTAGATCGATAAATTTTAGAACTTACACATTAGTAAACTTGATAGATATATCTACAGAGTATTTTGTAGTTTTTGCATGAGTCCTTATAAATGACTTATTGTGTGTTTAGACCGTATTGCCCTTAAAAGAACAAGCCATGTCCACCACAATTTTTGTCCTTATATAAGGACAAAAAATGTTTTTATCTATAAGAAATTACTAATTAATATTCATGTCACATAGTTTTGACATTTACCTTACATAATTTTTGTTTGTTTCAATATTTATTTTGATTTTTATGCTGAAAAAAAAAACTATTTTTCTGCAGTAATACAACAATCTTGTTCTTCTTTCTTTTCCTTTTCCTTTTTTTTTTTTTGTTCCACTGCAATGTATAATTGCTAATAATTCTAGTTGTCATAATCTGTTATTTGTCAATAAAAATTTATTTTAAAGCTTTTTGTTTATTTTTATCAATTTTTTTTTTTTTTTTTTTTAGATTTTATGTTAATATCACTTTTCACGAATTATAAAAAAAAAACTTGCTGTGGTGCCCTCATTTTTAATTTTTGCCTGCCCCTATCTTTATATATATATGTGTGTGTGTGTGTGTGAATACTTCAAATTATATTGAATCATTATGTAAAAGCCCAAAAATAATCTGCAGATATATCACATTTCTAGTAGGTACCTCCACTGAATTTTTGATACATAAACTTTAAAATTAATTTTTAAAAAGGAAAAAGCATTCTTGAAGATTTCATTTTAGCTTTAATTGAAAGCAAAAAGGTTAAATTTAATATTTCCAGTAAGTGAAATATTTTGATGTATTTCAAATAAAAATTTTTTGATTGGAATATCAAATATTTGCTCAATTTCAGAAAATCTTGTGATCATTTTCTCACTTTTAAGAAATTCGTAAACAAAACAAAATTATTGATTTTAAATATCTTCCAAAAATAAAATATATATTTGTGACACATTGAGTAAAATTAGAAAATTTAAAGTTAAATAATCTGATTTGAAACAAACATTATAGCATAAAAAAGTAATATACAAGCATAATTACCTTCATGAGATCACTAAAAACAGAGCATAGCAGGATGAAAAAGACACCAAACTTGACGAAAACAAAATTTTATCATCTAAATGTTTCTGTTATTATTAAGAGGAAAGGTCAAAGTATTTTTTTTCATTTTATAAAAAACTGGAAATCTCACTTTGAAATTCTTTTAAATATCAATTATCATTTTTTTTAAACTTATTTTAAGAAAATCAGAAATTATGTTTATTTAAAATATTTTGAACCAAGCTTAACTTAGCTTCTGCGCCGAAAAGATGTAATTTGAAAATAAAACAAAGCAGGTCATAAACTTTCACGTCACATGACAGGTGATGAATGACATATTGACGGATTCCTTGAGGATAATTTGTTCTACAGAAGGAGAAAAGTGAAATAATTTATGTTTAAGTGAACAAATTATTTACCTCGTTATTTTTAAGAAAAACTTTCAGCGCTCTAATTTTTTTTTTTTTTTTTTTTTGTACTTAGCTTTCACCTTTACATTTACGATGCTTTATGGGAAATGTATTAAAGAAATTAAAATAAGACTGTTAAGAGTGAGATTAAATTTCATATTTCATAAGAAAGGTATCTAATTAATTTATAGGTACCTTTCTTATGAAATTTTATCAGAAGTGTACATAAAGTAGTATAATTTTATGTACATTTCTTACATTTGACTGTGTTATTTGTATTTCCATTCATTTTATTATTAATTTTGATATTTCATTTATGGAAAAATGTCATAACGGAGATTAATATAAAAATAAGATCATATAAATTTCATAAGATGATACTGGTACTTGTAGGTACCCTTCTCAGTTGAAATTGAAAAATCAAATTAACTTCTCCACATGTGTTTCACAAAAATAAATCTATATCTCAAAAGAACATTTACGAAACTGAATGCAGCTTTTAACTAATTTTATAATATTTTCACAACTTAAATGTAAAATTCTAATATAATTAAAGAAATAACAAATAATTGTATTAAAAATTCAGTATTCAAGTTAAATACTAGACAGAAACTCAATCCATGTGATTTTTTTTTTTTTTATTGCACGCATGATACTTCCGGTCTTCTGTAGATTTGATTTACAGTGTTATTATTGACACAAATTATATTTTTTTTTATATACTGTTGTTCGTTAGTTTGTAAAAAGCTCTGGAAATTATACTCTGCAAATATATATCTACTTAATAACAGCATTTGTTAAATTTTACAAATTTTTCCCTAATTTTAGAAGAATTAACATTTAATGTAAAAATAAAATATTTCAGGAATAACAAATAATTGTTTTAAAAATTAATTTTTCATCGAAATATCTTTTTGCTTTCAGACAATATTGTCCATGTTCATTGAAATAAATAAAAGCAATTAAAAACTTTTGAAATTAAATAATATTTTTGTTTCATTGAGTTTTGTATGTTACAATTCAGAGACAATTTTCAGGTAGAGGTGGTCCAACTAAATAAAAAAAAACAAAACATGATTTGGTTTCCTCAAAGCCTTGTGCTTTTAACTAATATAATCACTAATCTTCCTAAAATTGAAATTATAGAGTTTTCGTACAATTAGTTAGGAGCGTGGTAATACATATGGGAAAAAAAAATATTTTTGCCATGACTTTAATAAGAAAAAAACATATTTATAATAAGTTCCATCATTTGTGAATAGTTTCTGAAAGTTTCATTAAAATCCGACAATTATTTTTATTTTTGTAAGATTTTCCATATTAATGTGTGTCATACAGAAAAAATGTGCTAAAATTTTGTTATTTTACTAGTTCCGGTGATACAAAGAGAAACAAGGTTTTTTAATCAAAATTTAGAATGTTCTAAAAACAAGGGAAAATTTTTAAAAATAATTAAAATAAACTTTGATCTTTCCTCTCAATAATAACATAAGCATTTAGACACAAAAATTTTGTTTTCAACAAGTTTGGTGTTTTTTCATCCTGCTATGCTCTGTTTTTAGCGATCTTATGAAGGTACCTATACAAGCATTTCTTAATGACAAGTTGTGTTATTCTTTTGTCTTTATTGATGTATTGATAAGTTCTGAGGTTTTGACAGCTACTATGGATGACCAGAATTGACATAAATTTACCAAATCTAAGTGAATGCATTTGTTTTTTGGTTTTTAACTACTTGGTAATTTTTACAAATTAACATATTTATTGCAGTTATCTAATATTTTATTGATTTTTAGTTACGTTGAAGATGCTTTATGAAATTTGGGTTTCATCTCTAGATTATTAAACAAAAAAAAATAGTTAATTCAAGTATAACCCAAATTAAAAAAAAAAAAAATGCATAAAATAAAAATATTTAGTGAAGTAGTAATTAAAACAAAAAGTAAAACTATAAAATTTCGAAGTGATGATTTGCAAAGACGTTAACGATGAAACAGAACTGAATAAGGAAAATGAAAGAATTGTTGAACGCCAGACAACTCTTAAATCACATGACCGTTTAAAGGATAATGTCATTTATGGCCTACCTAGTTACAAACTGAGAACGTTTGTATACTAAAATAGTTTTTTTTTTTTTTTTTTTTTTTTTATATTGGGTACAAACAACTGTTATGATCTTTTCAATTTTTGATTCATAAATATAGTTTTCGCTTAATAACAATATCATCTAACTGCCCTGAAGTAATGCAAAATTTAAAAAAAAATGAAAACAATTCTTGTAAAAATTAATTATTCATCAAAAAAGATCTTAAGATAATAGTGTCCTTAATAAATCTTATTTATAAAAGCTTTTCTAATTAAGTAATGTCAGTTTTTTTGCATTTTTTATTTTACAGTTCAGAGCAGATTTTTGGTGAATGGGTCAACTGTTTTACAAATAAGAAATTGAGGATTTACATTCTCCAAAGAGTCCCGTTTTTAACTAATGAAAAAATCCCTACCCTGAAAATTGAATTTCTTGTAATTTCATGAAATTAAGTGGATGATAATATTTTCCATGTCAGTTTTAGTCTTGATAATTGATGATTTCTTAGATAGCAGATTGTCAAAAAGGAATTTAGTCATTCATTCTGATCTTGTAACTATTTTAGCCTTTCTGCTTCGACTAAACCAGCTTTAAAAATGATTCATTGTATATGTTGTAAACATGAATTTAAATGAATATTGTTATAATGGGCACCCTAAAGACATTGCCTTTCTTTTCTGTAACAATTGGCAGAAAAGCAAGTTAACAGGGTTGGCAGGGATGAATGTATAGAAGAAATAATAAAATGAAGTAAAACCAAAACGTAATGTTCCCATAACTTCAAAGATTTATGTCTTCTGTCACATAACAGGGGATTAGGACAGGGAGTGAAAATCAGAAATGGAGTGGGTATTAATAAAACAAAAAAGGCCAATGACCGAGCTAAATTAATCAATTTCAAGGAACTAATACAAAATCAACTATTCTAACATAGCTTAACATGAATGTTTTTCTTGGAAGAAAAAGTTTTTTAACCAATCAGTTTGAGATGACACTCAAGGTTAGCATTATTCACTTACACCAAACACACAACAGTCATACACCTTTCAGCAAAGTCTTTTCCTCTCTGCCCTGATCTTGATTTTCAGCTGGTGCTTGAAGAATGTAACCAGATGATTGGAAGAAAGAGACAGTACTCTGTGAACTTCATTCCTCTTCATCGTTCATACCACCATACACAACAAGCAAAGAAACAGTTTCCTCTTGTCTGACACTGAGCTCACATTGTTACAAACAGAACTGGCTTCCAAGACAAAGAATTGTTCATGCAGCATGCAAACTATGTAGCCTTCAAATGTCCATACAACAGACATGGCCAGGCAGTGAAGGAAGGTGTACTCATTAGACTCCTATTTTATTACAATGTAAGCACTTTGGTGAAATGGCAAGTCCCAAAGCCTGCCAACCCAGGGCCTATTCTGAATCATCAGCCAGGCAAGTGATGCCTTGTCATTAATGAAACATTTCAACCCAGGTAAACAGCCATAAGAGTAAACCCCTCGTCAAACTATCCAACTAATACACAATATAATCTATCTAAACAACAGTCAAATCTCAGTGTGGCCAGTCTGTATCCAGAAAAGAACTTGAAAACATGACTCCATTTCTACTAGAAGGAGCACTAGTTTCAGGGTAGATGGAGACTTCCCACTCATCTGTGTGGATGCTCCTCAAAGCCAGGAAATCTTTCTAGAAGCTACTGATTTTGTCATCCTGTGTACACATCTGGCCAAGGAATTGTGAACACTGTGTGTGTTGACTGGTCTTGATATTCAACATTCCAAAGCCACTCTCAGAAGGATGGGGGCAGCAGACCTTGTGATACACCATAGGAGCTTTGTCACCCCAAAGGAGACAAAACAGAGCTCTCTCTAGCTCAGGTAGTTCAATGGACGAGAGTAGTAAGAGAGTAAACATGTAATATACACCTAGGCTTTCCATTTGATGATTCCTTCATTGCCATAGATTAACTGTGGCTGCTATTTCCAAAAACTTTAATTCTTTACCAGCTCAAAGTCATAATTGAACCAGGCATTGAGTATCTTGCAACGCCTGTGCATCCAACTGAAGAATACTGGGAGAGGACAACTTCTCTACAAATCCAACCGCAAACCATCAGACTTATCGTGGTTAATTTTGATCCCTGCAACTGTCCAGGTTTCTTTGGTGTCATCTTTGATCTTAGCATTGCTTGTTACAAGCGTGGATACATCATCAGCATAAGTGGTATACCTGACCTAAATGATAGTACCAGGTAACTTAATCCCACCAAGAACCAGATTTGCCCTCAAACTACACAGAAAAGTCTCTCGTGCAAGGACAGAACAGTTGCAAGTGTGGGTAATTTTGACAAGTGGATCTGGAAAATATAAAGAGCTTTGGTCTTACCCCGTTCGCTTCTACCATAGCTCCAGGGGTTCCAAAAGACATCCAGGTACAAAAGAATAGACAGCCTCCGGGAAATTATGGTCTACCCTATCAAAGTCATTGCACTGATCCAAATTGATCAATGTGACCTCATTGACTTTTTTTTTAATGCTCATTTGAACAAAATTAAGTTTATCTTGGATTAACCTACTGTTTACAGTAGAGATCTCTTCAGAAAATATCAGATGATTGAGCATAACCTGCAGTTTATCAGGACCTTGGCCAAAATCTTTAATTCTGCATTAAACATTGTTACAGACTGAAAATTACTACTACCATCCCCTGCATGTTTGTTTTTGCATAACAGCTTCACCACACCCCTGGTGAAATGTTGAGTAATAGTCCCGTGTTTCATCCTGTTGAAGAGCATCTCCAGTAAGGGGACAAACATGGGTGACAAACATGGGTGACAGTCTCGAGTACAATTCAAAGGGCAGTTCATTGATATGCAGTCTTATCCTTCCTGACCTTCATTACTCCCCAGGTTTCCTGGTGTGTAACTCTTTCAACTAGTCATTTCAGTTGTCTCAAGGTGAGGAATGTCAGCTAAATAGTTACTAGACTAGGCTCCTTGGTGTAAAGTTTCTGGAAGTAATCTTAAAATTCCCCACATAGGCCCTCGTCTGTAGTCAAGGTTCTCATCCTGTGGAAAGTCAATCAGTAGCATTTTGGAGTTCTTCAACATGCAATTCTGTAGCCATATTTGTTGCTTTGGCAAACTTTCTATTTAATCTAGCTCTGATGACTTGAGCTTGATCCATTTTGTTAAACAAGGAAGCTCTTTAGTTTCTAGTGCCTTTTACACCACTAGTCTATTTAGGTTGCGTAGTCTGCTATAATCAACAGCAAAAGACCTAATTTTACTTTTAGGGTGACCTCACCACTTATTCCCAAATACAGACCCCTTTAGTTCCCATTGTCTTAGCTGGTTCTGAAAATCCTTAATCACCAACAAGGACATCCAAGGTTTAGTCTTATCTAAGTATATCCAGACCTAGACAAGCTTGTTATCCAAATAAACTACACTATGGGAACTTTGAACTCTAGGTTGTCTAAGTTAACTCTCCTGACTAAAACCTGGTCAGTATAGCTAGATTGGTGCACCATACCTGACTGAGCTGCCAAGTACATTGTAGAAGTACTTTTCAGATGTTCATTTTTAAATTTATCATTTATTGACCAGATCAAGTCTGATGATATTCACTTTTTTTTTTTTTTTTTTCATTTTGAGGAATGTTACTGCTCTTTATAACTTCCCCTCCCTCCACCATCTAAATCAGGATCAAGGACAGCATTCCAACTGCCTACTAGAACTATTCATTTTGATATCACAAACTGGTTGATCTAACAATTACAGTCTTTTCACTCCTACTGTTATTGGACGCATAAACCCCAATAAGATAGAACACTTTCTCCTTTATGATAATTTCTGGCACACACAATCTGCCTGCTGGATCTGCAAAAATAAGTGAACAGGTTGTGTCCTAAAAACATCTAACTAGTCAAGAAACACCCCTTCTATGTTTACCAAAATATTCTGTAGAGATGTGGAAACTTCTCATCAGAATACCTTCATATTCGTTTGCAATAACGTGGGTCTCTTGAATACAGCATATATCCATACCAAGGTGCTTGATGTCGCAAGTCAAGCTCTTGGCCATTCAAAGTTCCTAACCACAATCAAAACTTATTGTACAATAAAGACAAACATGCCAAGAAATTGGGCACAAATGACCTGTCTAATAATATTTATGGTGCCATCTTGGAAAAGCTCCCCAATGTCCCTTGGGAATATTAGTTTAACTGTCCTATATAGGGTTAGGTGGGGGTGGGGGGAATGAACTTTCTCCAAATAAAACTGTTTCAGTTTTTGGTAGCTTTCTTCCTCTGTGATGGCTAGTAAGGGAGACATTTTGATGGAAGTATTTGCTTCCTCTAGCATAAACCATATTTATTGTGCACCTCGATCAATGTGAATGACAATTAAAACTCTGGGCCTGAGGGAAATTCCTAGGGTCCTCTATATTTTCGTTTTCCACCTTAACATTTTGTTTCTACAAAACTTAGGTTACTGTGGTTGTAGATTTTTTTTCTTTCAAGAATGTCCATCTTCACACAGCAAACGTCTTCCCTGGTGTGAAATTTCCTTTTCTGATCAGAAGATTTTTTCAGTGGGACCTTCTCTTCCCAACTACCTAAAGAAGGGTGCCTTTTTGTTTTGTTTACTGGTGGAGGATTGGGCATTGAACAGAGAGCTGAAGAAGTTGGATTGTTTTTGCATGAATAGGAGAATTAGAAGATAGAGCTGGAGGGGTTTTGTTCTGATTTCACCATGTGTTTTTCCTGTGTGGAAACAGGAGTGGTAATAGTGTCTATAAAAATACTTACTTTACCTTTGGAGGAAGACTTATTGTTGGAGGAGGCAGCTCCCTTTACTGGATCGTCTTTGGTGGTGGTGTTCTCTAATTTCTACAGTAGCAGTACTCTCTCGCTTTTCTTTTTTTTCATAGGGCTAGTCCATTCAGTGAGTCAGCGTAGTTTTTAGTAGTCATTGCTGCATCGTTTGGTCTGGGACCCAGTAAAGACTGACATACTATTGTCTGGGGTTTCTTTCCACCTTTTTAACTATTTACCACTCTCTATCAGTTTTATCTTTGGCGCTCAGTAAAAGAGAGCAGGTACTATGCCCTGTCCAAATATACTCTCTTCATGGCCTTTCTCCCAGGGCAAATTCTGGATAGGTGACCAATTCCCCTAGCAAGCTGGTTTCCTTCCAGAGATGACTGATAGTTTTTTTTTGTCTACATCCAAACAATTGGGAATGGTGTTGAAATCCTTTCTGCTTATCATCATGTTGAAATGATATTCTTTGATCTTTCTGTCTGGATTGATTTCTACAGTGTCACTATTGTAGTAAAAATGCACCTACCTGCTTGGGATTTCTTATACAGTCACTCTTGTAATCTTAAGACACCTTCTTTATTTTAGTCTCACTTTGTAAGAGTGGCACAGTCTTCTGGTATGGGTAGAAGTATGTCCCATATTGGAAAATCTCTTCCTTTTACTGTTTCTTGACTCTGCACCCCCAGATCTGCTAATATAGTCTTTTGATGACTTAATGATCTTGTGTTTGTTTGATTTTTTTTTGTTGTTGTTATTTTTGTTTGCCCACAATAAACGAGTAGACATTCGTTTTCTTCATAGGTTTTAGTTTGATGTCTATTATTGAGATTATTGCTGAGTATGTTCTTTTGCTTGCTTCATGAACTCATCAAATATATATATAATATATATATATATATATATATATATATATATATATAGTGGGAGTGGGTGAATATAGTGGCCTCAGATATTGCTCCATTCTTGTTTTTTAGTTGTATTCTGTTTTGTTGGGAGATTTTTCTCCTTTGTCATTTGTGCCTTGTTATGTTGTGGGGTGTTGTCAAAGTCCTTGTTCTCATTTACACCTATTTTAGGCATCCTGAATAGGGCTTTGACTACCCTACAGATGCCTTCTTTGTTTATTTGGGACAAGGCAAGACAAAAAAACATCAGTGCAGTTTTCTGTGGTCTTGTGGGAAAATTTTCCTTCAACAAATCAGGCAGTGTGTTCTCACAATAAAATGAGTATGATGTCAATAACGGTAACACAAGGATTGAACCTGCTTCTCTGCACAAAAGCAAAACACAATATAACAAATGGAAAAAGGTCAATTTTGGGAGATGACTTAAAAAAAAAAAATCCCCCTTCCCAAATTTTTAAATAAATCCTAAAGATGAATGCTGAGATTTCTTCCAAGGCAATAAAAATGGACAATTGTCAGCTTTACCAACACATTATTTTTCTTTCTTGCCTTGAAGTCAGAAGGCTATAACCACTTGACCATCCCTTTTGCATGTGAATGCAATTTCTATTTTGTGAACTTTTTACTTTATTGTTTTATTGTTGCTTTTCTTTGCATTACATTGTCTTGTATTACCTTGTTCTTCCTCTTATTGTTAAAAATGCATCATTTGACAAGTATATATAAACATTTATAAATTTATTGTAATTGATTTTATATGGGTAAAGAAATAAATGTAACATTAGATACTAGCCATTAGTAAAATTGACGTTTTTCTCAAAGATTTCATACTTAGTAATAATAATTTTATATATATTATATATATATATATATATATATATATATATATTCGTTTATGCAAAACTAGGTAATCCATATGGGTAGACCCAAGGAGGATGATATCCGGAGAGCTCAATGTAAATTCAGAGCAAATATGTTTGAATAAAAACAGACCACTTTAAGGTTCCATGTAATAAATTATTTCACCACAGCCCTTTTAAAGGGCTCTGGATCATCAGACTTTACTTCCAAAGGTTGAAATGAAAAATGAAGAATTTATACATTTTTGATGGGCCCGTATTAAGGTAAAATTGAGGAAGTGAGGTGGGAGAGAGAAGATATGAGTGAGTTAGATGTACCATTTCAATTCTTTATCCCTAACCCCAGTTGGTGTGTGCTACACATCGCTCAACTTAACTTATGTTATCTCTAGATATGGATGGGTAGGGGTGAAGAAGAAAACCCGACATAAAAGGAAGAAGCTACAATAAAATAAAGAAAAGGTTTCACTCAATTTCTTGGACGCTGTTATTTTGCATTACTTTAAAGGGTATATTTGGTTTAAAGTTTGATATAAATCTAAATGTCTAAGAAATCTACGAAGAATTTAATTTGATGTTTGTTGGAGTTTTGGGTATTTTCTATGAAATAGTCGATTGGAAAAAATTCATAGAAAGTACATTGAAAGAATAATTCATTTTACATCTAGTAATCTTTTTTATTTTCCTAAACTTTTTTCTTGTTGATTATTAAGTTAACATCTATTCGTTTGAGTTTTGTTCATAAATTAAACTCATGACTGTTTTTAGATACCTACATAATTATCAAAGGTTATTCCAATTTAAATAATTTTATCATCAATAATGATTATTAAAGGGTAATATATTTCAATTTAAATTAAATTATCAATTTAAACTTTACCCCCGTATTATTTAAACTCACTTCCAATTGGAGAATATTAGAGGAGAAATTTGGGTAAAACATTACTAACAGAAAATTAGGTCTTTCTTTTATAATATTCTATATATCCATACATATACACACCTCTACACATATCCGAACACCTATCTATATCCACATACATACATATCCCTATATACCTATAAATCCATATATGCACATACCCACACATACATTGAAGTAAAGTATGATGATCCAGAGCCCTTTAAAAGGGCTGTGGTGAAATAATTTATTACATGGAACCTTAAAGTGGTCTGTTTTTATTCAAATATATATATATATATATATATATATATATATAAAAAACACTGACTAATTTGAAGAAAGTTTTACTTTCAGATATGTATACTCAGTGTTTTGGCTATTTTCAGATGTCTACTTGGTAAGCTTTATTCAATCCATAGGGATAAATTATTTTCATTCCACTTTCCTTGGTTAAGGGATATATTATGTCTGTTAATAACTTGTAAGAGTATTGATTTATGAAATTTACATCGTAAACCAACATTCAATAAATAAATTTCAGTTCACACCATCTATTTAACATTAAGAAAGGGTATATCTGCAGCAAGTGATGTGCAACATCAAGCCAAACTTATAAGTAGTGACCCAGAAACATACCAACAAGAGATGACCAACATTAGAAAAACTTAAAAATTAAAGAATACCTTGCAAACATTAGCTTCCATGGACAGGCAGAAGGGGTACATCTAAAGAGATTCAACAATTTGTTGTTCATAGACAGTATTCAATAGCTGTTCATTTCAAAGATATCTGTCTTGAACCAAGCCCTTTTTGGAAGAGAACATAATCAAGTACTGTGTGTATTACATCCCATTAGTTGTGGCAAGGAATACAAAGTAGCCCAACTGCCCCTTGAAAGTAATGGTGGAGGAATATTGAAAGGCTGTAGCTCAAGGAGACATTAAACTCAAGACATGGGGAAAATATTGATCATAAATCCCTGTGGAAAGATGTTAAGATAGTAGACAAAATAACACTAGAGGATAAGACAACTGAAAGAATCAGCACCCATATTATTTGCACTTGAGAGTTTAATGGTGTTATTTGCACTTGAATATTTTTACCAGTTAGAAAAAATATATTTATTTAAAAAAAAGTTTTAATCAAGTGACTGGAACCTGTATAGAAATGTTCAAAGGAATGGGAAATTCTTTGTCTCCCCTTCCATTTATACAGTATTTCCCAGCAGGATGCACTCTAATCTTGTCTTGCAAAATTATTTAGGAAGTATAGAATAAACAAAATTAAGCAAAATAAAACCTTTGGCTTATTGGATATAGAATAAACTTTCAAGACCTTGTAAGAAAAAATCTTTTTGACATCAAGGGAATACACTATTTAAATTTCATTATAACAATTTATTCACTGCTAGGTAATGTTTTATATAAAATAAAATTTCATGTTGGAGCTTTTAAACAGGTTGATGGATAACATTGTGCTATAATTATCAGTTTCATATTAAGTTACAAAGAAAAATAACTGAAGATGTAAATATGTTTGAAGAAGGAAATAACTTTTTCCAAAACCCTTATGAAAGATGGAAGGAAAAATAAAACATTTTGATGAAACAATTAGTCAATTAACTAGTCCTGTTACTGCAAATTTGTATTTCATTGGCAGAAATAAAATTTACTCTCATTTAGCAAAATCACACTGAAATGTTGTGCATATCATTATTAGTTATTCTTTCTTTTATGCCAAATCAGCTTATTGTCAAATTTAATTATTTTTGTAAAATCATCTTTAATCATTAAATTTAGTAAGGGTAACATTGTTCTGAGAGAAAAGCAGAGTTCATTTTCATAACAATATTTTACAATTGAAGTTTACCACAATTAAAAATGAGGTTTAGGAACTTTCCCAACAATTTTAGTCACCAATATTAGAACCCAAGATTTTGAAGGCTGACTTTCTTTATACGGGCAAGATCTTCCCAATTGGAAGATTAACATAATACAGTCTTCCTCGATTAATTTCACTTAATTTGGCATTGTGCTGTATTTGTAACTATAAAGCTATAATAAAACTTCTTTATGCATAAATTTGTTTAGCATGTCAAGATGAAGGGCTATAAATATGAAACTATCATTTTGATAGATTTTTTTATCTCTCTAGTGTTAGGAAAAATTAATTTTAATATAAATATTTTGTAATTATTTCAGAATAATAAATGTAGACCCTGGAAATGCATAGATTAACAAAAATATATTCTATGGTATTTTCTATCAGTTCTGCAGAAAAATCCTATTTTCGTTGCATGCCAAATAAATTATAAAAGATAAAATTAAAGTGTTTATAATAAAATGTAATTTTAAACATTGTTACCAAAGTGGGCAGTAATTTTGTTGACTTATAATTAGTCACTGAAGTTGAAACAACTGATTTTTATGTCACCTCTTTATTTTTGTGTTTTAATTTAATTTGTTGTACATATTAAATTTTAAACATTCTAAAAAAACCTACAAAAATGTTGGAAGTTTGCAAAATTAGTGAAAATCTACACACAATTTTATTAACACATTCTTGATTTAAATATTCGGTGATATATATTTCCCTACTTGTTATTCAGGTTTTAAATGTAAAAAAAAAAAAAAAAAAATTGGTTCTTTTTATAACTTAAGATGGAAAATTTGAATTCTGAAGTTGTGATATTAGTACATACACTACTGTGTCTTAAAATAAATGTAATGAATAATAAAGGAATCAGCTAATATTTTTATGTGGGTTCTTGTAAAATGAAATTATTTTACTATGTTTTTGATGAGTAAAACTAATTTTAATAGTGATATTGCAGTTGTCATAAATTAAAAAATATTGATTATTAGATTTAATCTTGAATTTTAGGAAAGTCTTTACAGAATGTTACCAAAGCATCCTACAGTTTGTTGTCTTGTAATATTTTTCTGTGCTGTTACTATTATAGCAGTGACACTATTTTGAAGCTCAAGTCACATTTATAGCTTAAGGTATTTTAATGATTTTTTTTCTTTTTTCATGTTATCTATAAATACCAGAAATTATTCCAGTTTGTGAAAATGTTTTGATAATTAAAAGCTTCATGTCAGATATTGCCATTGTTTCTATGTGCATAGCGAAATGAGTATCTATAGTTTTTTTTATTTTTTTTTTTTTTTTTTTTTTATTATTATGCTTAATAAGTTTGTTTAACATGATCAAGTGGCTCAACAATTTTAGTGATGCTTAATTCAAAAATATTTTTTCTTGGTCATTTTAATATTAAAGTTTTAAAATTACTAACAACTACAGAGGGAGTTAATTGGTGTTATAAGCAATTTTCTGTGAAATGAAAATATTCTTGAATAAATGAAAAGAAAATATCTAAATATAGTAGTATAGTATTTGCCAAAAATTACATTTAAAAGGTCTGACTTTATCTTGCGTTTTGATCTACTCCTTGAACTCTTTACTTCTTTCCTTCAACTATTAGTATTTTTTTGTTTTTCCATTTAAATCTTTTAAAGTCTTAAGAAGTTTAATATACTTAATTTTTTTTTTAAATTATTGGTATTAGATCATTGCAAAAGTTCATGCTCAATTAGAAAATTAGACAAAATTTTGCATACTCACAAAAAAAAACAAGTATATAGTTTCCATTGTTTTTAGCAACTGTCTCCAATTCTTCTACAAGCTTTTTTGATATCATTTTCATAGAAACTTCATCTTCTTTTTTGGATTTGTCATTTAAATTGTTCTGTAGAGAACAGAACCAATGAAAATCTGAAGGAGCCAACTCAGGAGAATATGGTGCAAAACCTTCATTGGATGCAAACCTGATTTAATCATGGATTCTGCACATTCACAGGTTTGTTTCCAGTTCTGTTTGCATCAAACATTATTATAAACAATCTGTTTTTCATCATCTCTGAGAATTCTGTCCAAGAACGGCTTCTTTTCCTGACATAACAGCAAAGAAATCACTTCAGGATCATAATTGAGCTTGTTCTGTTCTGTCATAATGTGGCATCCACGTGTTGAGTTTGGAAACAAACTTAGATCTCTTCAAATGGCGAATGACAGTTGAGATATCATTTTTCAAACTCTTAGCAATCTCTTCAGTTTATTCTTGACAGTGGCAAGCACATCATAATGTTGCCTGGATTGCATTTGATTGTTTAGGTTAAAATCCACCTGACAAACCAGACTTTGACTGTTTGAAGAGCTGGAGCACTATCTAAATAAACCTTTTGAATGTTTTTTGTCATCGTTGAACCACTTACTCCTTTCTGCAATTCATAGTTCATAATATGGCAAAAGTGCAACTTTTCATCCTCCATTTTTACAGCATTCATTTGTGGACAAAACATTAACATTCTACAAACTCTGACTTGCAACTTAATGATGCAAGTTTTAAATCTAGGACATTAGAAATCGTCACCAAAACAAACACCAGTGTCAAGTTGCAGATATTTTATACTAACAATGAAAAACACGCTCAATCTTTTGCAATGATCTGATAACTAATTCAACTGATTGGTTGTTCTGTTAAAATGTAATAAAAGTTTAGAGTTAAAATAACAATTGACTAGTTAAAATGCAAAAAAAATTTCCATTTCAGATGGGAAAAAAAACAATGTAAGAAAAAATTTGTTTAAAAACAGATTTTAAAGTGATGATTGTCTTGATAACTGTTGAATACAGTTTGCTGTTTTTAAGTGAGTTAAATGTATCAGTATTATTCATTAAAAAATAGTAAATGTGACTTAATTGAAATAATTAAAAACATTTAAAAAAAAAAAAATAGTACTCTAAAGTTAATTTTGACTGAATTTTTCATCAAGAGTATATTGGTGTATTAGAATATTGCTTACTGCTAGGTCAAAGGTTTAAATCACAGCAGGGTTTATTTAATTTTATGTTTGCTTTAGCAAAAGCCAAACAGACAAAAAAGTGACATTAGCTTTTATATAATAAGATTATTACATACTGGTAGCACTTGTGGAAATGCCAGTTATTTTGAAAACTATTAAGATTGCTTATAGTGTATTGAGAAGCAGGAAATCATTCTTAGGTACTGAAAGGACAGTTTTAGGGAATAACATCTTTGAAAACTATTATTTGTTATACTCTTGTCATCTCTTCTATCTTGAAAATCATTATTTTAATCTTTCTGTCAACAAGTGAGCATGTTCTAGAAAGCAGGCTACAAATAATGGTCCAAATAATCCAACTTTTTTCATCTTATCTATGTATGTTCACTGAAAAAGCAGCATAGCATGATGAAAAAAGACCCCAAACTTAATAAAATCAAAGTTTTGTTATTAAGAAGAGGAAAGACCAAAGTATTTTTAAATTATTTTTTAAAATTTTATATTCCTTTCTAGCATGTTTGAAATTTTGATTGAAAATCATGTTTTGTTTGTTTTTTTTTGTTACGTCAATGGCCGCATAATGTTTAGCATTAGTTTTTTGTTTTTTTGTAGCACTTTTTTTTTCAGTTGAAAAACACGTTAATTTGACAATTCTTGCAAAAATAAAAAATGAAAATTTTGGATTTTAATGAAACTTTCAAATCTTATTAATCAGCTCTGCTATGAAAGTATCCTGTAAATGAATGTTTTTAATGTTTCATTAAATAATCCTTGCTGGAAGGATATCTTTTGTAAGAGCATAACTATTGTATCAGGCTTTAAATTTATAACATGAATTCCAGATAATGAGCAAATTTAAAAATTCAGAAGTATTGTTAGCTATATCTAGTTTATTTTCTCCTTTTAATTAGGTCAGCATTTAGATATCTCTCCAATAAGCCTTTATTATTAAGGAGCCTTTCTTTCATTAATATTATTTGTGATACATAATCATACCATTTACAGTCTGATTTGGAGCCTCCAAAACCTCAGAATTTAAAATGTAGCCTCCTGCCATAAGTGTTCCACCCCCAAGCTCAAATATCTTATCGATTAATCCTTTGTGCGCATATTTTGAACAAATTTATATATTTGAACAGAAGACACGTGTTTTTAAGACAAGGTTGATAATAATTATAGTACCTTGTAGTACCATTGATGATACTTGACAAAAATCTCCAAGTAAAATCACCTTTCCTCCAAAAAACAATGTCAACACTGGCAGTATTCCTCAAGCATTTATCAATGAATGGCCCTGAGAACATAGGCTGAAATATTGAAGCTTCATCAATAATGAAAAGGAGTTGGTTCCTGGTGAAGTAGGGGATATATTGCTAACGATTGTTTCAATTATAGGTAATGGCAGTTTAAAGAAACTTGATGGTTTTGTCCTTGAAAGCAATGTATTAGCAATTCCAGTTGAGGCTGCACAAGAACTACATATTTAAAGTGAAGATTTTAAGTAATCCACCTGGAGAGTCAATTTGGTTGTGCAATATCAACCCATGTTGACTTACATATAAGAATTTATTGCAGTCACTATTTCTTTCTGAGCATTGGTTAACTGAACAGTATCAGCATTACTGAAATTTGCAACTCCAAGTTGTTGAGATAAACCAACTCTTGCATTGCATAACTGGTTTCATTTTCAAAAAAATATTACAAGTTATATACAAAGCTTCATTTTCCAATCCCTTTTGTCTATTGGTAATTTTCAATCATTGTATGTTTATTGGCTAACAATAAGCACATATTGTTGCAAACATTGTAAGCAAATGTCAATGTATTTGTTTCTCTTAATGCAGTTGAATTGAACATCATTGCCAAATACAAATATATTTGAATGTATTTGCGAATATTCCATTAACAGATTTTTAAATATTTAAAATTGTAGCATTAGGAATGCAAAGGAGTAAAAGTTGTAAATAATAATTTCTCTGAGTCTCTCACACTACATTCTACTGACAACCTTATGAGATGCTCTTTACCAAACTGTCCACTTTCTTTCTTTTTCACAGAAGACATAATGAATAAGAATGTCAGAATATAGAAATTGGTGAGCATTGGGATCATCATTGTTAAGTTTGAACCACATGTTTCACGTGCCTGAATTCTTTCAAGTGCCTGTTCAGCCTCACCTACTTGAAAATACAAATGTTCTTGTGGTAAGTGTACAGGAAACCTGTATACAATGTGAGATTGTTCATGAATCCTATAACCTGCTAAATATCACATTGCATCAGGAGGTGAAACAACGACCAAATAGATCTGTAGTTATTTTCCATGCACACAGAACTTGGACTAAGCATGCCACAAAGTTTATGGGTCATAAACTGACATATTCATAAATCTTGATTTTTCAACTAAATTTGGAATTTCAGCAGAAACAGATTATAAACTGTTTCTTATTTTTTAATGATTTGCTTGTAAAATAATGAGCATGTGGCAGTCAAGTAGTCTATTGTTTTTTAAATTCAATAATATGAATATAAGCAATAGGTAGTCCTAAATGTGAGACTTTCAGCAATCAGATCAGGTCTGTTTTCAGATTGTTCATTAAAAACCAAATTTCAGGAAGTGTAAGTGAGAAATAAATCAAGCTTTCTATATTTTACAATAATTGTGTGCCATATTGCAAGAGTTGGCACTAGATGAAGATGGAAAAATAACAGGAACACCAGGCTGAAATAGAATATTTCCCTGGGGATTACACAAGTAATCAATCAACCGATTGTAGGACTATGAGCAAAGTTGGGCTTGATTACTTCTAGTGAACAGCAACTGACAGCTTTCAACTTGCAAACCGATAACTGAAAATCCTGTAGTGTGTTTCCTTCTGACACATGTTTGATAATGTCATAAGGAGCCATCTTAACCAAGTTCACCAGAAGGAAATAGTTAGGAATGTCATCTTATCCAACTGGCATGAAAAATGTTTCTTGTTGGCTCTCCGCAAGGGCATATAGCAATATGTTGCTGAACAGGTGGCATACTGTGCCCGGCAAGAATGACTAATTTCATGAGCAGAATATCGTTTAAATCTTTAGATTTTTTTTTTTTTTTTTTTTTCCCCACTTCCTGCTCCACATCTAAAATATATTGCTACATATCTCATCTTTATTAGAGTCTTTCCTTCAATATCATTCTTCTTATTCTATTTTGTAGATACTTTTGTGCAATAGAGCATCAAGATTACAATTGTTAAAGACATTATTTATTGTGTCTGTGGCATTTTATAGATGGTTATTGTTTGATGGTACCTCCATCATTATCTTGGTGCCTTTGGCTATGTCAACAGTATATAGTTTGTCATATTTCCTCAGTTCTTTCTTCTTTACTTTTACTGCTATAGAACATTAGTGAAAATGTATTAAAACAAAATTTCACACTGCAGAATGATGTTAAAAGATAAGAAAAATGTTTTAAATTTCTTCTTTTACCCATCCCCCCACTGCTTACTTTTTCTCAACCATGTACAAATTGTACCAATAACAAGATATCTACTCATACAAAACACCCACTCCCCCTCATTTCTACTTTATTAAACTACCAAACATTTGACTTTGTGTCATAAAAGCAGCTGACAAAAAGTATAGAAAAAAGAAAACGTATATATATTGTTTGAAAATATTTCAAATATATATATATATATATATATATATATATATATATATATATATATATATATATATATATATAAGCAAGTGTAAATGGATATAAATCCGACAGAATGTAGAAATTTTGAAAAACAAACAAAAATCCATAAATGTAGTTAAAATGAAAGAATTGTCAACGCCAGACGTTTAGTTTTAATAAACCATTTTCAAGACAAAATTCATTAAAATACAAATTCAGTTCAATATGACGAAAAACGATGGACATAAAAAAACACAAGTCTTATCCAAGAGTAAAACAGATAACTGACAATTTTTAAAAAGATCAGCTTTCCGTTTAACGTGGTCACCTTTAGTAGTCACATGGGCGGCGCTTTCATAACGTATTCCTAAAAGTTAAGATTATTTTAAAATTCCTGTATTTCCGGATAAGCCTGCAATCTTCCATGTTGTAAAAAACGAATTTAGGTTTGTGTTTTCAGTAGACAGTATATAAGCAAGTGTAAATGGATATAAATCCGACAGAATGTAGAAATTTTGAAAAACAAACAAAAATCCATAAATGTAGTTAAAATGAAAGAATTGTCGACGTCAGACGTTTCGGTTTTAATAAACCATTTTCAAGACAAAATTCATTAAAATACAAATTCATTTCAATATGACGAAAATGATGGACATAAAAAACACAAGTCTTATCCATAGCCCTTAAAAATTTATACTATTTAAAAAAAAAAAAAATAGAAAAAACTGATAGCTTTTTTTCGTATAATATATAGAAACTTTTTTTTAACTTGCAACCAGGAAACAAAGAAAAATCAAATGGAAAATGTTCATTGCTAAATCAATGGATTTCAATAAAACTTTTAGTATTTATTCATTAATTACCAGACTTATTTTGGAAATTTTATTTTGTCAAAATCCAGTGAAGGTAGTAAACTTAAGAGACGAAATGTAAATTTCATAAAGCTTCTTGAAACCTTACTAAAAGTCAATAGAATATTAAGTAATTGCTGAGAATATATTAATTTGTAATAATTACTAGGTAATTAATAACAAAAAAAAAGATGTGTTTCCTTAGATTTTATAAATTTATGTAAATTCTGATCATCCATACTAGCTGTCATCACCTCAGATCTTATCTATACATCAATAAAGATCAAAGAAAATCAGAATCCATTGTTAATAAATGCCTGTATGTTACTTTTTTATGCTATAAGTAACTAATATTTATTTCAAATAAATTAAATTTTCTAATTTTACTCAAATAATGTCACAAATTTATAATTTAATTTTGGAAGATTTTTAAAACTGATAAATTTGTTTTGTTTACAAATTTCTTAAAATTAAGAAAATGACTGCTTTTTAAAAAAAAAATTTTTTAATTAGCAATTATTTGACATTCCAATCTATATAATTTCTATTTGAAATACACCAGAATATCTTACTGGAAATAATAAATTTAATCATTTAGCTTTCAATTAAAGCTAAAATGAAATTTTCAAGAGTGCTTTTACATTTTTAAAATTTAATTTTTAAAATTTAATTTTAAAACTTTAGGTATCAAAAATTCATGGGACGTACCTAGATTGTAATATTGACTAGCAGGAGAGCCTGGCGTTGCCCAGGGATGTAACAGTAAGAGATAGATCGAGTATCAACCATCATAAAGACTGAAAAATAAAATTGACAAAGATTATTGTTTAAGGTTGACGGACACGCATGTCAAGTTAGTTTTTTTTTTTGTTTTTTTTTTTTTATGAATTGGTCAAACCCAAACTCAAACAAAAACATTGTTTTCAATCGTTATGAGTCTACCGATTGAATAGAATTTTATTATAAACAATTGCCTTGTAAATGGAATTTTTAAAGCATTCTGAATGTAAAAATAAAGAAAAAAGTGTGCAAGACAATAAGAAACACTACCTGCAAAAAAAAGTGAAGTTTTGTTGAAATCGGTTGAAAAATGTAGGAAATCCGATCCCATATATAAACGAACACACATACACAAACAACCTGGGTTTTATAATAAGTATAACTCAATATGAGTTGACCCCCTTTCATTCTCGCGATGACTCTTAATCGTATTTTCAAATTGATTTTGTGCAAAAACAATTGTGTTTTTCCAATTTGGGGCGCTGTCAGAACCACCGCAAGATAATTTTACGTAGTCCTGTGAAGTTTTGTTGAAATTGGTTGAAAAATGTAGGAAATCTGATCCAATATTTAAACGTACAGACACACGCACACAACCTGGGTTTTATAATAAGTATGATGTTGATTTGTCATTTTACAAAGTATTGTATTAACAATTTAAAATTTGTCTTTTCTTGCATCAGAACATCAAAGATATTTAAATCACAATGCATTTACAAATGTTCATTAATAGCTCCAACAAAAACTAAATTTTCTTTTATCGATGTGTATTTTTATTTTTAAAATTTTTTTGTTTGTGAATTATAAGAGCTTTTTATATCGGTTGATTAGTAGTTATATAAACAGCTGCAAATAATTGAGCAAACATTAAATTTATGCTGCTATGAAAGACTATTCATACTCATTTAGTAACTCTTTTGACTAAAGTTTGGCAATAATAAAGTTAATTATAAAATGTGAATTGCTCTTTTGTACATGGTCCATACAGATGTTTCAGAAAACCAGTAGATCATTGACAGATTTTCTTTGTATGCTATTTATAGGGGTATTTTATACCAGTGAGTTTAGTTCTAGAATGATGATTTCAGGCTAGTAACAAAAAGTTGAGATTTACATTGTGAGTTAGGAATAAGAAATTTGTTTGCCTGAATTTCTCTAAGGTCTTATCCACCAAATATAAATATATATACTGTCATGTGGTATGCAGTAATGTATTTTTCTTTTTTTTATTTATTTCTTTTTTTTAATACTGTTCTCTGGGTGTCACCTTTCATCATAAAAGGGGAAAAATTGTCCTCCTGTTGAAATGTAAACAAAGATGGGAGGGGAGAGAGATCTGCAAAAAAAACTGAACAAGCGAATTGCTTTTGTTTCAGTTATTCAAAGTATAATGCATGGAAAAAATACTTTTATTTTATGACTAAGCTGAAAATATAGTTTTGTGCTTTATATATATATATATATATATATATATATATATATATATATATATATATATATATATATACACACACACACACACACAGAGTAGCAGTTTGTGTGTGTGTATTGACTTGTGAAAAATGTCAACCATAATTTATATAAGTTATATTTAAGTATTACAAACCTCCCTGGTTTACACTGCAAAAACTTCAATTTCGACTGCTTATATCTTATTTATTTTTTTAGCTTATTTTGATAAGCAAAAATGTAATCTCTTCTCTTTATAAAGATGTAATTTTTTCTTGTGTGTGATGGTTTTTGGGTTTTAAGATGCTCATCAATTTGGGTGAGATTGGTAGGGTTTGAAGTTATCTTTCACAAAAAATTTCTGAAAAAATGAGGAGGTGATATTCAACTCTTCTTCTTCTTCTTCTTTTTTTCTTTTTTAAATTAAAATTGCTTCCTTTAGAGCAATGTTTTGACTTTAATAATCAGTTGATTTCATATCCCTTCACCCATACAACTCTACACACAAATGAATCAAAAAGAGGGTGATGTGCTATGTTCCTTTCATAAAAAACTATTGGGATTGGGTCCAAAGTGAAATTTCTATTGCTCACTGAATCACCAGCTGAACCCCATTTTAAATCACTTGTTCTCATCAATGGCTATTAGAGTTTAAATCTTTCTTATATTTAATGATGCATTTTAAAATTGTATAAAGGATTTATCCATTTATTTTGTTCAAACTCTCACTCAAATCATTTTTACTTCAGCTCACATTTTAATGCATTTTCTTTAAAAAAAAAAAAAAAAAAAAAAAAAAAAACATTAAATTTAATTTTAATTGAATAAATAAACTGGATATATTTTTTCACTTCTTTAAATTTTGTACTCTCACATTTCAAAAAATAAATTAAAATTTTAAAAAAGTGTGTTTTCCTTTTAATGTTCATTCATTTTATTTACATTTTAACTGGAAATATTTTCTAATTCTCACAATTTGAGGCTTAAATTGACAATTTATTTACGTTTTCTTGTTTTAAAAAAAAATGAATATATTTTATAAAAAATAAAAATGAACTGAATATGTTTTAGCTTAACTTCGGTGCATGTGTTCATAAAAAATTGAAATGTAATAAATTAATTTTTTAAATGTAATCATTCTTTTTTTTTTCTGATTTGTTTATTAATTCTGAGGATTAGGTCCTATTTTGGAAGTTAAAAATGAAATTATTACATTTTCTTAAAAACAAATGGATATATTTTCTAACATTTATTTATTTATGTGGCTGTATTTTCATAATTCTTTTCTTCCTGAAGCCTATATGGAGGATAATAAGCATAACTTCTTTTTTTTTTTCTTTTTTTTTTCACACTATTTGCATTGTTTGGATTGTTGTCCTCTTCTTTTTTTTTATATATATATATATATATATATATATATATATATATATATATATATATATATATATATATATATATATATTAGTGCTTTCCATGCAAGAGACCCTATCCCATTTGTTTTTTATAACATTTACATTTAATCTTCAGTTCAGTGGATGATGAACTATATGCCCTGAGATATAGTCTTCTTTTAAGTGGAAGAAGCAAACCAAAGAAGATTATAAATTTCTTGCAATGTATGAAAAGATTAAAAGCTCTGATTCTGGGAATAGACATTACAATGATATAACTTTTAATGGAACTTATCTCCACCTCTAAAAGAACAAAGGAAGTATTCAAACAATTCTAGCATTTGTGAAGAAGAACCACTTCAAATAACTTCCAGTTATCAGTGCCAAGGCCATTGGGTTGCAGCATACTATTACTCCAACTTTTACATTGGCCAAGTTATTGATATTACATCTCCATCCAGTGCTACAATCAAAATTTTAGTTCCAACTAAAGGCAGAAATGATTATTTTTGATGGCCTTTATTAGAGGATGTTGCACAAGTGGCATCAACATTTGTCTTTAGATGGGGCTTTGATACAATACCACTCTCAAGAGATTATAGGATATGGAGTGTTCCAAAAATATTGACTATAGCAGAGGCTTATATCAAATTCAGATTGCAAATCATAATTAGAAGAGGAAATGTAGGAGGACCATTCCAACTCTCCACTAAATGTATTTTTATTTATTTCAATTTTTTAATTTGAAAATAGATGCACTTGTTAAAGCTTTTAATAAGCATTTCATGAAACAAATTTTGTAGTCATTACTGTCTCTTTTTGACAAGTTAAAAACTGCATAATTTCACAAAATCTCCAAAAATCAGATACATGTATGAAAAAAAGGTAATCACATTACATGGAAAAGAGACATTTTGAATTTCTCTTCCCAAAAATTAGTAAAGTTTCAGGCATGTACCTCCAATAGATACTTTTTTATGGCATGTTCAAGACTATATTTTTGGCCTGTTTTTTATCTTACTGTCAAATTGGGCTTGCTGGTTTTACGTTCAATGAGTTTTTTTTTTTTTTTTTTATGAACTACTGAGAGAGAAAAATTAATTTCATCTCTGTTGTGGTTTGAATCATAGCAAGAATTTGCAATGCATTAACTGTTGAAATGAAACTTACATGAGTAGTCAATTTTACCCATAGTTTAGGCTGATTGGATCTAATAATTATTGATTCCATTAGTATTATCTTTCTTTTACTTTAAGACAACCTATATCACATTACATTTATAATGATTTTTCATTTGTTTGAAGTTTGCATCTTCCATTATACAGTTAAAATTTGTTCTTTGCCCAATGATACACCAGGCAGAAAATTTTCCAAGTTTTGGCAAACCTTGAATGGTCCTGACTTTGTTGTTGGTTGAGCTACCAAAATAAATTTGGTACCATTTTTTTTTCATGTTTTGTTAACTTTATTAAAAGTTTTTAGATATATTGAAAATAAAATTTTACTTTGAAAAACTTATGAGATTATTTTTTTTACTAGATTAAATGAATGACATTATTTTTCATTAAGAAATTTGAAACAGTAATATTTTGTTTATATGGAAAAAAAAATATTGATTTTAAACATAAAAATTCATTTACCCCATTTTTTTTTTTTTTTCTTTTTTTTTTTCTTTTTTTAAACTATATTTACCAATCATAAATGGAAAAGCTTAATACAAATCATCAAACACAAATATTTTTAAAAGAATTTTGAATTTTTTGTATGTGTATAAATGTGTCGATTTTTGTATGGATGATCATACACAACATTATTAGAAACTAAGAGTGATAACTATAGTAAATTTAAAGCTAGAAAGTATCTAAAATTCAATAAAACATTATGGAGAATATTTTCTTGAATTTTTAAAATTACTGAGTACTTATATATTAAGTTATTTTAAACAGCTACCACTGTGTTAAATGCATTTCTACAATATTTTAAACTTAAAGTAAATGATATTTGTTTCAAATCAGATTAATTTTAGTTTACTTCAGCTAATATTTCTCAAATAAAGTTTCAGAAAAGTACATTTTATTTTTGGAAGACTTTTTTTTTTTTAATAAAGAAAATTACACTGCAATGAAAGACAACTAAAAAAAAAAAAAAAAAAGACAATCAGCTATTTTAGTGAAACGAAAAACCTTTTCCCAGTCACTTTAAATTCAGCAAAGTATTTTGCTTATTGGAAATATTAGATTTAATCTATTACTTCAAATTAAAACTAAAATAAAACTTCAAGAAAGATTTTTCATTTTAGATCTTAGGTATTGCATTTTTCTGTAGTTGTACCTGCTTTAGACCCTTTGAATTTGACAGTAATGGAAATATTGCCTTATTTTTGGAAGCTGACTTATCTGGCAAATAGTACTATTAGAATTTTATGGATCAATGTATGTGTTTGCAAATTATACATTGATATGAAATTATTTGTTTTGTCTGTTAGCATAAGCAATATAAAATTTGTTATGACCTTTTCTTCTCTCAAAAAAACAAAATATTTTATTCTTTTGCAGAAATAATCACTCTGATTTAAACTAGTTGGGTACTTATTGTATAGCAACCATATTAGTCCATACTTATATTTCAGTAGTGTAGTCAATTTGGTTTACATTAGGTATAGTACCCCACTAATAAATTTAATAAAGAGCTAGTATTTTGAGTATTCATCTCTAATTTTAAAAAAAATCTACTAAATAAAACTTACAAACTGTAAATTGCTGATTAACTAATTTTAAGTGGGGGATAATTAAGTTATTTGATATCTGAAATCTTCACAAACTCTTGATTATTACTAGTTGCAGTAGAAAAAAAAAAATTAATGAGTAAGGAAAACTCTCTCTCTCTATTATATATATATATATATATATATATATATATTCTTGTTAGAGGCATAATTTTTCTTTAATAGGGCTCAATTTTAGGCTGGTTATTAATTTCACTATAAAATATAAAACAGGAATATCAACTCAAACACATGGACCTACTAAAAATAATGTTTATAATAATATTAATGTTTTAAACCTCTTCAAAATTTTGAAAATTCCAACATTTTCTTATGAACACAATCTACCAGTATCTTTTTTAAGTCATGCTCTATAACATTTTGCATAATTCTATATAAATTGAATTTTGTACTGATTATGCTTCTAAAAATGGTTTGGTAAAACAATGAGAATATGTCTAAATTTTGGTAAACTCAAGCCATTGCAATGATATACTCAGAAAATATATGAATATATCTTACTACTTATGTCACTTTAAATTGCACATAATAATGATACCATTTCAGTTAAATATAACCATAGCACTTTACTTCATTTTAGATTGAAAAGATTGGTTCTTCATATATGTATTCAAGATCTCATATAGTAATAGTACTTGAAATTTTCACTGAGTAAAAAAAATGTATGTAACGAGAAAGAATGCTTATTCTCCCCACCCTTTTTAGCACTTGAGAAATACATTTCACTGAGATCAAAACCGGTTTAAAAAAAAAAAAAAAAAAAATCAGTATTCTGATTTTTGGTTATATGATGATTTAGGGAGGTTGATCAGGTTGAGAACTTTTCAACAGTAGCTCCTCACATACTTCCAATACATATTATTCAAACAAGATCATACTAAAAACTAAATATCTGTTTTACCAAAAATGTTTTCTATAAAATCTTTGTTTATTTTCATTTTCACACAAAATATAGTAGATGATTTAATCTCAGATAAATTTAATAAGTTGAGAAATTCATTAGAATAATTTTCATTCTGTGATGTTATTAGATATAATATTTGCCAATTGAAAATAGATTTATTTTTATATTCTGTAATATACATATTTTGGCTTTAAATGTAAATTGTTTTCACTTGTTTACCTCTATAGAGTGGGGAGGCAAAATTTGCACTAAAAGTTTTACTTGTTTTTCTCATAAAGCAGTTCAACTAATTTTATGAAACCTGGGTCTTTTGAGATTTTGGATTTGAGAGTGATTTTTAAACCTGGTGCATTTTATTATCATAACCTTGCACACTAATTACCCATATTTTTTTCAGATAATTGTGTAAAAGATGAGTGTTGAGGAAAGCAAATGTCAAGGGGTGTGTGATATGATAAACACACATGTTCATCCACAGAAGATTTCAAGCATAGTTGGATTATTCCTATGGAGAGTTTTTAATGTGAAGATAATGACTATGAAGGAAGCTATTCAGAGAAAGCCTGGAAGTGATGGAATCAACAAAAGGCACAATAATGATTTCATCAACACTCTCAGATCCAAAATCTCAAAAGACCCAATGAAATCCATGAGAAAATTAGCAACTGAACTTAGGTAGATGCTAAGACTATAGAAAACAACAATGAAAAATGGCTTAAAACTAAAATCTTACACAAGAACACCAAGACATTTGCTGACACAATCCATGAAGGCCAGAAGATTGGAAAGATGCAAAAAAAAAAGTTCTTAAAAGAAACAAGTCCACTGAAAATTTTCTCAGGTGAAAAGATCTTTACTGTTGACACTGTTCTGAATCACAGGAATGACAGATACATTCCACACTCAAAAGCTCATGTCAAAGGCACTTTCAAAATGAAGCATCCAACTCGAGTTATGGTCTTTGAGGTTGTGACCTCAGATGGGGCGGGGGGGGGTGCCCATCAAATTTGGTGAAAAAGTTAATGCAGATGTCTATTACAGGTCCAACAAAAAGTTGAAATCTGCACCCACCTACACCGAATTACTTGAAATTTGGCATAAATGTTCCCCATCATGAGTTAGGGAAGTGCGCCAAATTATTTTGTGCTAGACTTTACTGTTCCAACTTTAAGTGGGGAGTATAATTTCCCTATTTTGCCTCTAAATTAAGGCTGCGCAACGTCGGCAAATCTCAGTGTTTTTTAAAAATCAAAGAAAAATACTTCCATACCTTCAATATTTCTGAAATTTGGTATTTAGGGCAAATAAGAAGTGTAGAATCCAAATATTTAACTATTTCAAGCCTATATATATATATATATATATATATATATTCATAAAATACGTTTTAAAATATTTTAAAAAGCACAAAGTTTACATTGAATATTTCAGAATAAAATATGACAGATCATAATCATTTCAGGTTTCAGCACAAATTTATGGTCCAATTACAATTTCTTCATTTTGATCAAAATTTGATTAAACACAAAGCTTGATCAAAGTTAATAACAATTAAGTTTTTGTTTAAAGAAATTTTGAATTTAAAAAAAAAAATTGTTTTAATCATAATCTTTTTTTTTTACACCGAAAAAATCATTTTTGTTCTATAAATTGATTATTTAAATTTGTAAAAAAAAAAAAAAATCAAAACAAGAATTATTAAGTAGATCACAAACAATAATGAAAGCATTTCTTTCAGCTTAAGAAACATGTTTAAATATTCTATGCACTATTGATTACCCTACTAGAGGTCATGTTTAACAAAATTTAGTGCATAGTGTAGTTTAAAATGTAATCTTTTAAAGACTCTTTGATATTCATTTTTATTATGATTTTCTGATTAAAACAAAATCAAATATTTTTGTTTCATGAAAATAATTTTTAAAAATAATGAAAGCATTTCCTTCAACTATATAAATATGTTAAGTGCCAACTACAAATATTATGTTTTAAAGATTCACATTTATCTTATGACATTTTTGAGAATGAAAAAAATCAAATGTTTTTTTGTTTCATGAAAATAATTTACCAAAATAGAATTAAAAGAAACACAAACAGAAAGAATTTCTTTTAAATTCATTTAAGTGCCATTTACAAATTTTCTATGCACTTTTGATTATCATACATGAGGCAATGTTTACTTCTTTTTAAAGACAATCTATCTGTACAAAAAGTAATATCTACAAAATATATTTAAATTATCTTTTTTAATTAATAAAAACAATCTTATTGAATAGTTTAAGAAGTTACAATATCAACATTTTAGAGGTCATGGAGCATTAGGATGATTGTCTTTAATTATAATCTTTCTTGGAAATCCTGCACATACATAGGAAAAAACTCTAAACTTGGCAGGGTCATATCTTCTAAAGTAGACTTAAAACCCTCATAAAAATTTTTGAACTTGAGCAGGCATTGTAGATTTTAAACTAAAAATGATATGAAAATTGAAGAGGGCGTATTTTTGATAGACCAACCGTATGCTACATAGGTGAAAAGTTGTTGATTTTGGGGTCATGTATTTGGGTGAGTAAAATTTTCTATCAAGTGTAGGCTTGAAATAGTTAAATATTTGGATTTTACACTTCTTATTTGCCCTACATACCAAATTTCAGAAATATTGAAGGTATAGAAGTATTTTTCTTTGATTTTTAAGAAACACTGAGATTTGGCGACATTGCACAGCCTTAATTTAGAGGCAAAATAGGAAAATTATACACACACCCCCTTTGAAATTGGAACGGTAAAGTCTAGCACAAAATAATTTGGTGCACTTTCCTAACTCATGAAGGGGCACATTTGTGCCAAATTTCAAGTAATTTGGTGTTGGTGAATGTAATGCCCTGGTGAATTGACATGGAATGACCCTTACAAGACTCTTAGATACAATGTGTTACCATGGCTCAAATCCAACTACTCAGATAGAAACTCTGAATGGACTCAGGATGGTGCTCCTGCCCATACAGCCAAAAAAGTACAGAATTTCTGCAAATCCGGGTGGAGAAGAGTAGGGCAAGATGTCCTCTGGTTTTTTGGAGAAGAGCTGTAGAAGTTTCAAGGGGCATGTGGAGGCAGTAATTGAAAAAAAGAAGGACATATCAAATAAAATGTTTCTTTCATTTTGTATTTGTATTTCTTTAAACTAATTAATAAAATATAAAACTTTTTATTTCAATACCAAAATTATGCAAGTTTTGTATCCCCACCCTGTATATAAAAGTTAGTACTCAATTAAACAGAGGTTTATCATATTACTTTGTTATTTAAACTTAATTTCCTAAAATGTCAAAATGCTAAATATCAAGAAAAATTCTTTTTAAATTATTTTTTTTTTAAATTCAAAATTTCTTTAAACAAAAACTTAATTGTTATTAACTTTGATCAAGCTTTGTGTTTAATCAAATTTTAATCAAAATGCAGAAATTGTAATTGGACCATAAATTTGTGCTGAAACCTGAAATGATTGTTATAATCTGTCATATTTTATTCTGAAATATTCAGTATAAACTTTGTGCTTTTTAAAAAAATTTTAAAATGTATTTTATGCATATATATGTAAATCAAACTATAATAACAATGATCTATATGGCTCATTCCGTGACAAATCAACAAGTGGTTAGACCATGTCCGACACGGATTTTTTTTCAAATTTGCTACACTTCTAGATCTCCATGAAAGGAATTGAATGGCACCTGTTACACATCTCAAGATCAAGAGGTTCCTGAGATATGACCTCTGACCTTTTTACGAAAATGTGAATAGTGACCAACTTTAAGTGATGATATCTCAGTTGTTTATGGACCTACAAAGTTCATTCATATCATTCTAAAGTACTTGGATAGATCTACAATTTTATCTGGGATTTTTTTTTTTTTTTTAGAGGTCAAATAAAAGTTGACCTTGACCTTTGATCTGACTTATCTCAAAAACCGTTATTTTGAATTTTGACAAAAGATTTGTCTATCTTATGACAGTATATATTCCAAATTTCATGATGGGCATTCCACTAGAACTGTTGTTACAAGCGTTTTTTTATAGGACTGGGCAAAATTCAAAATGGCGGAATGTAAAGCTATTTAATGCTACTTCATATAAAAAGCATTTTGATATTTCACAATATGGTCAAGTTGTATATCTTTGTAAAGCTATTTTAATGCTGATTAATATTCACATAAGGACCATGGTCATGAAATCAATAAAAAGATACTACATTCCGCCATTTTGAATTTTGCCCAGTCCTATAAAATGCTTGTAACAACAGTTCTAGTGGAATGCCCATCATGAAATTTGGAATATATACTGTCATAAGATAGACAAATCTTTTGTCAAAATTTAAAAAAATTTTAAATAACGGTTTTTGAGATAAGTCAGATCAAAGGTCAAGGTTAACTTTTTTATTTGACCTCTAAAAAAAAAAATTCCCAGATAAAATTGTAGCTCTATCCAAGTACTTTAGAATGATATGTGAATGAACTTTGTAGGTCCATAAACAACTGAGATATCATCTTTTAAAGTTGGTCACTATTCACATTTTAGTAAAAAGGTCAGAGGTCATATCTCAGGAACCCCTTGACCTTGAGATGTGTAACAGGTGCCATTCAATTCATTTCATGGAGATCTATAAGTGTAGCAAATTTGAAAAAATCCATGTCGGACATGGTATTTTGCCAGTCAGTTTTAACCTCTTCCTGTGTTACAAAAGCTGTTTCTTCCAAATGATTCTGTAAGCTACGAAACAAATGGTAGTCTGAAGGAGCAAGATTGGAAGAATAAGGTGGATGAGAAATTTTCTCCCAACCAAGTTCTTCGATCTTTTGTGACGTGATTCTTGCTGTATGGGGTTGCGCATTGTCCTGATGAAACATCACTCCTTTTCAATTCACTAGAGCAGGTCTTTTTTTCCTCGGAGCTTGGTTCAAACGCTTTAATTG
The DNA here is from genome assembly GCA_903632075.3 of Acanthosepion pharaonis. Classification (NCBI taxonomy): domain Eukaryota; kingdom Metazoa; phylum Mollusca; class Cephalopoda; order Sepiida; family Sepiidae; genus Acanthosepion; species Acanthosepion pharaonis. Next base: position 4,324,352 of record CAHIKZ030004103.1, on the reverse strand, counting down.
CTGACAGTATATTTGAGCATTAATTGTTGCATTAGGTGGTAAGAATTCAAAATGGATTATTCCTCATGCATCCCACCAGATTGAAAGAAGAACCTTTTGCCCATGAAGTTCCCTTCTCAGCTGTGGCTGGGGTCCTTCCCTTTACTGCCACTGTCTATGACACTTAACATTTCAATAAAAGATCCATTTTTTGTTGCCAGTCACAAGTCTATTCAAAAAAGGTGAAACAAGTTGGCAAGAATGGAGGGAAGAGCAGATGTCAACTCGGGATTTAAGGTTGTTTTCAGACAATTCATGGGGCACCCATTTTCCAAGTTTAGGAACTTTTCCAAGTTGTTGAAGATAGTTTGAACTGAGAACTACTACCAATTCCTCAACTGATAAAGCAGGATTTTCTTCAAGGCCTGCTTCAAGAAACTTTTCATCAAACTCAACTGGACGTCCGGTTCAATCTTCATCTTCAAGGGTGAAATCTCCACATCTGAATTTTGCAAACCATCTTCTGCAAGTTCTTTCATTCACACATTCCTCTCCATAAACTGAGTGAATGTTTCTAGCCACTTCGGCTGATGAGTTTCCTTTCTTGAACTCATAAAGCATTATGTGCCCCAAATGATTCTTGGGTACTTCCATATTAGCAGGGTTTTAATCAAACAAAATTTAATTTTATTGTTCTCTGAAATAAAATTTGATAAGTTTAAATGCATCTAAACATAAAAATAATGTTCAGCTCCATTAGACATTATAAAATACTCTTTAAATTTTGTTCATTTTAACAAAAAGTTAAAATTCGGACAGAACTTATGGGATGACCTGATATTTTAAAATATTTAAAAAAATTTTTTAATCCTTCCTAGCATGTCCAAAATTATAGTTAAAAATCTTTTTTTTTCTAATTCTTTTTTGAGCCAGCAAAATTTACATAAAATCGATCATGTCATCCATTTTTGACAAATTTGTAAACAAAAGTGAAATTCTCCATTTAAAAATCTTGTAAAATTTGATTATGCTTTTTGTATGAAAATTAAAAAATTTAAAGTATACTTAGGTACCTTCATGAGATCACTAAAAACAGAGCATAGCAGGATGAAAAAGATGCCAAACTTGACAAAAACAAAATTTTATCATCTAAATGTTTGTTATTATTAAGAGGAAAAATCAAAGTATTTTGGGGGTATTTTTTTACATTTTTTAATCGTTCCTAGTAAGTCCGAAATTTTCATTAAAAATCTTTCTTTTTTTTTTTTTCTTTGACCATTTTTTTCCATTTTATAAAAAAAAACAACTAGAAATCTCACTTCGAAATTCTTTTAAATATCAATTATCATTTTTTCAAAACTTATTTTGAGAAAATCAGAAATTATAATGTTTATTTAAAATAATTTACTCACAGTTCCAGTTAATACTTGAACAATATACCACATAATTTTTACCTAAAAATTTAATTTAATTTAATTAAAATATAAATGGGCAACATTGTAAAATGATATAAAACATTGTGTACATTTAAAATGGTTAACTATGTATTAAGTCAAATAGTAATTATTGTGACAGTCATCAGTATTTGGCAACAATAAATCAATAAGCATTTAATACTCTGATGTTAATCCTAAATTACTATTTTAGTTTTTCTAGTGAGGATCAAATCAACTCGTAAAAAAAAAAAAAATTCAGGAAATATTGTGTTTGCAAGATTTAATAGGATAAACCAGTTAATGGGATTATAGTTCACTAGTAAGGTTAAGTTATGGGAGGAAACTTAACTGTCTGATACTGACCTGCTTTAAGAATGGTAAAATTTCCTACAATTTCATTCATTATTAAGCTATTTTTTTCTCTCTCCTTTAATATTGTAAAAGTCTTAATGGAAACAATTTTTAAATGTCTTAAAATAACTTTGTAAAATTTGGAAATGTAATATAGCTTTTGTATCCATTCTCTCTGAGTAGATTAGCAAGATTAAGAACCATCAGTTATAAATTTGGGTTTGATAAAGGGTGTAATTTAACATGCTCATGAAAATTAAAAGTGATAAACTTGGGTTCATATTTTTTCAACAGTGAGTTTTCTGCTTATGCATATATGCCTTTTTGTCTATTTGGTGAAAAGTATTTTTATGATCTCTTGTATATAACAGGAGCAGTGTCTTTGTAATTGTTTTATTTTTATTTTAATATAGATACTTGAGACATGTTTTGGAAGTTCAATCTCCTGTCATCCACTCATATTGACACAATACTTGAGAGAGAGGTATGAATAATTTTGAAATTTGACCTAATTTTATTTAGATTATATCTGATAATTTGTTATTGAATGTAACATCAGAATTATAAATGTTTTAAAATTGAAGTCAAAGAATGTAAACATAATAGGCTTCTGTCTTATCAATAACGCATAGTTGTTTTTTGTTTTTGTTTTTTTCATGTGATAAAATGCTACAGAATATTTTGCAATTGTTTTACCTGTTTTTAGGATGTCACATTGCAAGAACTTCTCGATGAAGATGACATTCTTCAAGAATGCAAGGCTAGACACAAGAAGCTCATTGACTTGTAAGTTGTATTCAGTATTCAATACAATGAGAGTGTGCATTTGAGGCAGGTTTTTTAAAATTAGGCCAATATTTTTCATTTACACTCTTGAGAAATCTGGAAAAAGCATATTTTAAATTAAGTTTGGAAGTTATTTTAATGCTTATTTAAATTATTTTTGCTATTTGTATTTATAAAAAATATAAATCTTTGTACATTGTTTTTAAAATGTCCATTTATGTAGAAAAATTCATCTGCATTATAGAGAATACAATACTTTATCATCGTTAGAATATTTGTTACATTCCATAAAGAATAGTAAACTGACAAACAGTATCTTTAGGGACATTTTTTTGTACTTTTTTTTTTTTTTTGTAATAAGTTTATTAAGTTAAATATTTAGTGAGAAGTTTTAAAATATTAAAAGGTTTTCCAGTTAAAGTTTTATTTTCCTTTTATCTTAGAATTACCAATAGTGACAGCAAAAAGGAAGAAAATGCCAATCGCTCATATTTCAATCTAAAGTTTTCAGGTTTTACCGACAGAACATTTAATCTTTTGATGAAAATTTAATAAGGACATTTTTTTATATTTATGGACTGATGTATGCAATTTTGATTTTTAGCCTTATCCGTCCCGATAACCTGGGAGAGATGGTTAATATGGTTACTCAAGAACCATCAGAAGATATTGAAGAGAAACTACGCTATAGGTAAGAATATTCTAAATCATCAAGTTTTTAAAATGTAACATTTTAAATAAAAAATATTTTAAATAGTTTATTTATAGTAAAATATCTGATAATATTTATTTCTCTTATATGATACTGTCCATAACAGATTTTGTACTGAAGTTACTTTTCTGTGAAATTTGATTTCAAACTAATTCAAATCTTTCTTTTTTTTTTTTTTTTTTTTTTGCCTTTCCTTACTGTGCAGATCAATGATATTCCCTAATTTGACATGATCACTTGTATAATTTTCCTTTTGATTAATATTTTGTTGTTTCAGAAGAATATAATTGCTTGATTTAATATTCAATTACACTATTTAGATATTGGTACATAGGTTTATTCAACCACATTTGTACCATTTTGTTCCATATATCTCATTTTCCCCATCTTCCCAGAATTTGGCATCTTTCTGTTAGAAGTGTTTTCCAGAGAATTTTGTAGGGATCAAAATGAGTGGTAATGTTAACTGTTATCTACTTTCAAAAATGTCATTCCCTAATGTTCTACCTTGAGTAGCTTTTGGGGCTTGTATTGGGTGAACAATAGTTTTTAAAAAGTGATAATCTGGAGGTGCAATGTAGTAGAATATCACATGCAAGCTATACCAATTTCTGCTGGGTCTGCAAAGAGGTGTAAATCTGACTGTCCTTATGGGAAGACAGCATCACTCCATTTGGCCAATTCTAGACACTTTTAATCAGTTCATTTGAGAACAGTATTTGTCTAAATTCAACATCTGATTTTGCAGAACAAGATTGTAAGGTGCAATACCCTTTCAATCCTTTTATTCAAATAAGACGCGCTGAAAACAATAAATACATTACACAAAATTGAAATATGAAATAGGTATAAAAATAAAATGGTACTTAGTTTTTCCAAATATTGTAATGTTGCTGCTACTACTGGGTCACTTCTCTGTCTCCACTCTAGGTCAAGATTTTTTTAGTTTCAAGCACATATCAAATCAGATGAAGATCAGTTATTTTGTGAAGAAATGTGAGTGACAGTCGGTGGTGACGACAATTCTGAAACCATTTGACCCCCCCCTTGCTTCATACAGACTTTCGTACATTTGAAATAATCGATTTTTATAGACACAAAAACAATGTTACATTCAATTTTGTACATACTGGTAGTTTGCAGATTATAATAAGCTTTATAATTTATGATCTGTAAGTATCTATTTAATAACACCACTGCTTAAAAAACTATTCTCACTAACTTTAAAATATTTAACAACTTTAATGTATTGTTAAGGTGGTGGGATGAATATCAAATAATTGGGTTAATTTGCAGTATAAGACCCCAGTATTGAGAATGTACCATTCTGGTGTAAAATTGCCTCCTTCAAAAATGACATTAAAACATTGTGCTCGATTACCATTTAGAACTTATGGACAATATAAGTTTCACTTCTTTCTCGTTGCGTACACAGATCGTCCGCCATTACTGGATTTGTTAACATACGTTTGCCTCAAGTAGTCATGCAGCGCAGAAGCTTCACTTGTCTTGATTACTTTGCAATGCATGGAGTTTGAAATGAATGCGCAAAATAATGCAAAATTTTTGTGTGTGTGTGAGATGAAAGTTTCTTGAATTTAAATAGGTACCTTCACTTGGTCATGTAAAAAAACAGCATAGCATGATGAGAAAAGGCCTTTTTTTTTATCAGGCTATTTCCTTTTTTTTTATTGGTGACAAAACTTTGTTTTTATTGAGTTTTGTGTCTTGGTGTTTTTTGTCATCAAAATCTTTGTTATTGAGAGGAAAGACCAAAGTATTTTTTATTATTTTTTTTTTTTTAATTTTTTACTCCTTTGTAAAAAATTTTTAATTTTTTACTCCATTGTATAAAAAAAAAAAAATTTTTTTTTTTTTTTTTTTTTTTGAAAAACAATTGATTTGGAAATTCTTGCAAAATTCAAATAATTGTTGGATTTTAATGAAACTTTCAGGACATATTAAAAAATGAATGAAATTATTTTTGAAATTTTTCTTTTAAAAAAAATCATTGTAAAATAAATGCAATAAAACTATGACATTAATTAGAAAAGCTTTTAATTGCTTTTGTAAATAAGTTATATTGAGGAAACAAAAAAATTTTGATGAATAATGAATTTTTACAAGAATTTTTTTTTTTTTTAATTTTAAATATAATAATATAATAGTTCAAAAATCGTTTAAAATTCTTCATTGCTTTCAAGATGGCAGTCTGATGATATAACGATATCATCAGACTGAATCAAAATTTCAAAAAACTCATAATATACTACAATTAATTAATTTTTTGTTTAAGGTAGTAAACTTAAGAACCTAGAGACGAAATGTAAATTTCATAAAGCTTCTTGAAACCTAACTAAAAGTCAATAAAATATTAAATAATTGCTGAAAATATCTTAATTTGTAAATATTACTAAAACTTAAAAAAAAAAAAAAAAAAATGAGTTCACTTAGATTTTGTAAATTTGTCATTTCTGGTCATCCATAACAGCTATCATCACTTTGAGAGCTTCTCAATAAATTGATAAAGATCAAAGAAAGATGGGACCCATCATTAAGAAATGCTTGTATATTGGTTTTTTATGCTATAAGTAACTAATATTTATTTCAAATAAGATTAACTTGGGTACCTCCATGAGATCACTAAAAAAAAAAGGAAAATGATGAAAAAGATGCAAAACTTAATGAAAACAAAATTTTATCATCTAAATGTACATGTTATTATTAAGAGGAAAGATAAAAGTAATTTTCGTTAAAAAAATTTTTTTTTAGTCAGCAAAATTGACAGATAATCAATCATGTCAACCATTTTTTTCCATTTTATAAAAAAGAAAATGAAAAAATTAAAATCTGTTTCAAATTCTTTTAAAAATCAATTATAATTTTTTCAAAACTTATTTTAAGAAAATTAGAAATTATAATCTTTAGTTAAAATATTTTGAAACAAGCATTACTTGGTTTCTGTGCCGAAAAGAAGTAGTTTAAAAATAAAACAAAGCAGGTCATAACATTTCACGTCACTTGACAGGTGATGAGCGATGATTTCATCACATATTGACAGTTTACGTGAGGAAAATTTATCATACGGGAGGACAGGAGTGATATAATTATTTAGAGTTAAGTGAACAAATTATTTACCTCCTTATTTTTAAGGAAAACTTTCAGCACTATAATTTTTTTTTTTTTTTTTTTTTTTTTTTTTTTTTTGTACTTAGCTTTCACCTTTACATTTACAATGCTTTATGGAAAATATATTGTAAAAAAAATTAAAATTAGACTGTAGAGAGTGAGATTAAATTTCATAAGAAAGGTATCTAATTAATTTATAGGTACCTTTCTTATGAAATTTTATCAGAAGTGTACATGAAATACTATAATTTTATGTACATTTCTTACATTTTTCTATGTTGCATGTATTTCCATTCATTTTATTATTAATTTTGATATTTCATTTATGAAAAAATGTCATAACTGAGATTAGTATAAAAATAAGATCATATAAATTTCATATGATACTAATACTTGTAGGTACCCTTCTCAGTTGAAATTGAAAAATCAAATTAACTTCTCCACATGTGTTTCGCAAAAATAAAGGCCCTAGCAGCAGAGAACAATGCTTAACTCATATAACGCAACTTAATTATATTCTTGCTGGTCTTATGTACTTTTTAATTAGTCATTTTATGAACACATTACATTTCTTAATTAGTGCGGGTCTTCTGATTGGTCGAAGCAGTACAATTTACAATGTTGTAAAAATCAGACCTCTCGCATAAAGCCATTTATGAAGCTGAATGTTGTTTTCACTAATTTTATAATATTTTAACTTAAATGTAAAAATAATCAAAGAAATAACAAATAATTGTATTAAAAATTCATTTTTCATTGAAACAATTATTTTTATTTTTGCAAGATTTTTAAAATTAATGTCCATCATAAAAAATGCACAAAAAATTTGCTATGTTATTTACTAATAGTTCTGTTGATGAAGAGAAACAAACTTTTTCAGTCAAAAGTTAGAATATTCTAATAAAGACAGAAAAAAATTTAAAAAATAATTAAAATTACTTTGTTCTTTCCTCTTAATAGTAACATAAACATTTTGACAATGAAATTTTGTTTTCATCAAGTTTAATGCCGTTATTATCATGCTATGCTCATTTTCCAGCGATCTCACGCCAAGTTCATTTAGTTAGAGTTCATGTTGGCCATCACATCCATGATGACAGCCTTCAACAAATCTTTGGTATTGTGAAACTGCTGGTTGATCTCTTTGATAATGCTACAAATGTAGTAGCCCATAGGATTTTAATCAAAAGAGCTAAGAGGCTACATGTTGAAACAAAATGATAGTGAAAATTATTGGCCAACCAATCCTGGGCCATGTGTTAGTTGGTTGAATCCATCCCTAAGTCATCCCCTCGATCCAGGACTTGAGTACAGTGTTCAACATGTCAATGTAAGCAATAGCATTGACACTGACACCTTGTGGGAAGAAGTGGAGCAACATTACATTATACCATTTGTCATTCCTCCTATTCACCTTCTGGTCCTGATTAAAGTTTTCCTTATTGAAGTAAGACCAAAGCATGCCAGACACTACAAAGTGCTTGAAATTGTTCAGCAACTGTTTTACTCTGATCACATAGTCGTCATAGCTACTGTAGGAATAATATCCTTGTGCAGTGCATGTCTGATAATGGATTCTGCCACCTTGAGCTGCTCAGCAATAGTCTTCATTAGCTTGCTGAATTCTTGGTTGGAGATGTCCTGGATCTGCTGGACAAATTTGGCCATCCTTACAATATCTGGCTTCTTAGGGTGTTTCTTTTGACTACAGGTAATTTGTTTCCCACTAAAATTTTGAACACATTCTTGACTTTGAAGGACATAACCAGTTTCTTGAAAGTTGCTATCCCCAAAGTTTTTAATGGCTAGTGCCATGAGCATAGTGGTGATTTTCATTTCCTCTATCAAATTGGAAGCTTCCATATTAATACTCTTGATACATCTGAAAGAAAAATGAAAATATTAGCATTTGGCACATGCCATGAAATATGTAACAAAAAATGCAATACCTAAGGTTTAAAAATGAAAAATCTTTCTTGAAGCTTTTATTTTAGTTTTAATTTCATCCTAATAGATTAAATTTAATATTTATAATAAACTTTTCTTTTTTTTTTTTTTTTTTTTTTTTTTTTTTTTTTTTTTTTGATAAAATAGCTTTTTCATTGCCTTTCATCACAATGTAATTCTCTTTATTAAAAAGTATCTTCCAAAGATAAAATATACTTTTCTAAAACTTTGAGGAATATTAAATGATTTAAAGTGTAATTACTTTGAATTGAAACAAATATTATTTACTTTAAGTATAAAATATCACAGAAATGCACTTATCAGCCAGATATTAGCCTGTGTTTTTAACCCAACAGTAGGTGTTTGACATGCTAATAACCTAATGACAGATCAATGTTGTTTTATGTAGGTTTCATCTGTAAAACATAATTGAAGAAAATGACTTTAGGACATTTTTAAGTACTCAGTAATCTTAAAAATTTAGGAAAATATTCCCCATAATCTAATGCTTTGTTAAATCTTAGAAATGTTGGCTCTAAATTTACTATCATTATCAGTATTATTTTCTGATAATGTATGCATGGTCACCCATACTTACAAAAATCGGTACATTTATACATATACAAAAAATTCAAAATCCTTTTAAAAAAATATTGGTTTTTGATCATTTGTATTAAGTCTTTCCATTTTTGATTAGTAAATACAGTTTTCACTTAATAATATCATCTAAAAGGGTGACATTATTACAGAATTTTAAGATTTAAAACTTAATAAATTATCCTAATTAAAATTTAAAAAATATGAAAACCATTCTTGTAAAAATTCATTATTCATCAAAAAAAATTTTTCTTAACTCAGTAGTGTCCTTAATTTATAAAAGCAATTAAAAGCTATTCTAATTAAATAATGCCATAGTCTTATTGCTTTTTTTATTTTACAATTCAGAGCAGATGTTGGTAAATCGTGTTTCTGTTTGACAAAAACAAATTGATTTAAATTCTCCAAGGAGTCTTGCTCTTAACTAATGAAGGGTGTGAAATGTTAACTTTTCAAAATTTCATAAAATTGAATAAGTGCGGGTAACAGATGAAAAATATATATAACCAAGATTTTCTTTTTTTCATTCATTTGTGAATAAGTCCTGAATTTCCTTAAAATATAATAATTATTTGACTTTTGCAAGAATTTCCAAAGCAACATCTTTTACCACAAAAAAAATGACAAATTTCCCATACTAATCTTTGGTTCAGCCACTAACACAAGGAAAACTAAATTTTTAACAAAAATTTTGAACATACTAGAAAGGATTAAAAAATTTAACTAAATAGTCAGAAATACTTTGGTTTTTCCTCTTAATAATAGCAAACATTTTGATGATAAAACTTCGCTTTTTATCAAGTTGGGGCTTTCTTTTTTTTTTTTTTTTTTTTTTTTTTTTCATTATGGTATGGTCTTTTTTTAGTGAATTTTTGGAGGTACCTAGTCTAAAGGGACTGGAAGAACACTCTTTTGTGCATAGAAAGTTAACTTCTAAACCAGCATACCTGTTATATGTAATAAAGTTTTGCCAACTAATTTTTTCCTAATCCAAATTTTAAATTATATATGCATGGTAACCTATGCTTATGCAAGTTTTCATAATAGTAATATAGATTCTTCTATTTATAAGTTTTCAATACTGTGCAGAAACTGGATTATAAGTTGACAGTAATTTAAAAACAAAATAAAAAAAAATAGCAAGTATATACTCATAAAAATAAATAAAACATTGACATCATAACTGTTGACTAAGCTTAGATTAGATTTGCTACTAGATTCCAGATTAGGAAGAAAGAAAGATTTTATCTTTTTTTCTTCCCTCCCCCCTTTACCCGAGTTCAAACACTGGTCCTAGTACAAGTAGCATATATAGAACTTAACCACAAACAAAGCTACTTTGTCCTGATTTGGACATCTGACATGAAGAGAAGCAAAGCAATGATATATGCCTTTTCCATTCAGATTAGTTTGTTCATTATGATGACATTTCTCCCATTGTACTCTCCAGACTTCTTCATATACATCTTGTACTCAGTAACCTCCATGGAATTTTGAACTGACCCCTTTATTCAAACCACAGGAGTAAATTGTTTTTATTCTATTTTACATGTATAGGGAATATCTTCTATCAGTTAATTCTCTCTAGTCCATTTTGTCTGTGTCACTTGTCTATTTCTTATATTGAACCAGAGTATATACCCAAGGATTAAATTCATGACTACCAGAAAACATATGCTTTAATCCAAAGTTTAAGCCTCTAAAATTACACCAGCAGATTCGTCAACAGACATCAAAATCCAACAATTATTTGATTTTTGCAAGAATTTCCAAATCAATGAGTTTTTTACTGCAAAAATGATGCTACTGATCCCATACTAATCTTTGGTCATCATACCACCCCCACTCCATCCCTCCTGACACAAGATAATCCAGATTTTTAACCAAAATTTTGATTGTGCTAGAAAGGATTAAATAAATTTAATAAATTAATATAAAAATACTTTGGACTTTCCTCTTAATAATAGCATAAACATTTTGATAAAATTTCATTTTTATTAAATTTGGGGCCTTTTTTCATCATGGTATGCTCTTTTAGAAGATTTTTGAGGTACCTACATTATGCCATCCTCCATTCATGCCCCACTAAAGGTTTGTCCTAAAATATCTGATTCATTCTCTCTGTTTTGTAGTATTGAAAAGGTAAACTAATTTTTAGAAAATATTTTTGCAGGTATTAAAATTTGAAAATTCTTGTAACTAGCAAATGTTTGTAATTGACTAAGTATAAATTGGAAAATGAAAGAGGAACTTAATATTGCTGCTGTCACTATACTATTACTACTAAACTTTAGTATTAAAAATGTCTACTCTATGTGCATTGTGTTGACACTTAAAAATGATTGGATTATTTTGAATGAAATAAAATAAAAACCCTTCTTATCCAAATGGAACTTAGTGAAAGTAAAATCAAGATATATGTGATTATATGTAAATTTCCTTAGTTAATTCTTGATTTAACTTGTTACCTTTATAAGCAGATAATTGGCAAAATAATCTTTATTATTAACTGGTTGCTAACAAAAGGATACAAACCAAGTTTTATGCTGCATTACCATTAATCCAGGTTTTCTATGATTAAGACAAAATTTTTTAGTGGGGAGTCATTTTTTTCAAATATTTCATTGTAATGAAGTTTGAATTGTTGACTGCAAAATTAATATGAAACATTTTAGTGATAAGTGTTGATGTTTTTTGACAATTTAAAAACTGGATTGTGTAAGTATAAGCAACTAATTGCTGATAATTTATCTGCAATCATTTATTAAAATATAAGTACTTTGAGAGGCTTTGTAAGAGTGAACTTGCTAGTTAACTGTCTGTAAAAACTAGCTTGGTAGCTATAAACAGCTAAGTAAAAATTAAAATTCCCTTTACAAATCTTTCATATGGAAAGAATTTTTTTTTTTCTGAAATTTTGGTTAATTTTTACAGATTTAAGTACTTTAGATTAAATGCTTTTGTCTAAAAATGAAAAAATATTTTGATAAAGATAAAATTATTGAAATTATTCACAACTTATTAAAAAATCTTTTTTTATGTATCTTGCATTTCAGATATCCTAATACATCATGTGAAGTATTGACATGTGATGTAACTCAAATAAATGACCGCTTAGCTGGAGATGATACCTACATAAATAAATTGTACAGTTTTTTGGGGTCCAAAGGTCCACTTAACCCATTGCTGGCTAGTTTTGTCAGTAAGGTGATGGGGCTCCTCATAGCAAGAAAAAGTGAAATGGTAGGTGAATAAGTTAATTTTCTTTTTTCTTTTTATAATAAACAAAGGACATTTCAATTTTTGGTTGGTAATTTCTGATCAAGTAATATATGAACATACTACAGATCTTACATAATACTGTCTCATGAAAGATTCATTATTTAAAATGCATAACTTGCACAATTCAAAGTTATATTTAGGAAATCTGTATATTTGACATGCCAAGGAGTTAAAACTTAAATTTTTACAAAAAAAAAAAGTGATAAAATACTGACAATTCATTTAACTTATTTGCCACTACCTTTCTGTGTTATTTATATGCTATAGAACAATTAGATCAATTTGACATTTATAAATTAAACTTCTACTAAGGTCTGCCAATGATAATTACATATCTGACAACATTTAGATTTGAATTACTCACTTTATGGTTCATATTTATTCAGTATTTTAATATCTACAAGAAAATATTTTGTTTAAATTGCTAATTGTAATTCACATTTTGCACATAACTACACTGGAAATTTACCATTTAATATTGTTTTTATTATGAAATATTTGCTTCAAATTATACTAAAAGAAAATAAGTTTTGAGTGAAAAATTTTATATGCATATGTCATGCACATTAAAGCTTTTATTGGAATACCAGTTTAATAACTAAATGCTTTTTTTTTCTTTCTCTCTAGATATTTGAGTTTCTTAAATCAAAGTCAGATTTTGTTGGAACTTTATTGATACATATTGGAACATCAGCTATGATGGACCTCCTCTTACGATTAATAACCTGTATAGAATCCCCAGAACTCAGAGTGGAAATGATACAGGTAACATTATTTTATTTATATTGAATTAGATATATACATATTCTAGGTGCTTAAGATTTTTTTCTTTTTTATTTAACTTGTGATAAGTCAGTAAAGCCTTTTTCAAATTCCTCTGGTGGATAGGGTTGACCTCTGTACTTGACACAATTTCAAGTTACTGATAAAGGATAAGTCTAAATAACAATTGGCTTGTTAGTGATAGATGGCCATACTAAGGTGATTATTCATATTATTCCTCATGAACTGAATCCTCATTTGATCAATACATACAAATCTACTTTTCAAAAAACATTTTAAATATGCTATCATTGTTGGAAATGAGTAACTTAGTTTAAAACCCTAACACCTGTTACAAATATAATAAAGGCTTGTTTATTATTTTTTTCAATGCTTTCATCTAACAAAATCTCTTGGTGGACCACTTGATAGATTTACTCAGTTTTCTGCAAAGAAACTTAAATTCTTTTAAAGATTATATTTTCAACTGAAAATAAAGGGTGTTTTCCTTTTCAAATTCATACAATGCATCTAGCTAAGACATGTTTTTGCAATTTAGTTCTGTGAAGTGGATTTCCATTCAAAAATAACTTTAGTGTGTGTGTTGCAGGTAATGGTTTTGATAATTGATTAGGAATGCAAATGAAAACACTGGGAAAACAAAGTTCAAATTTCTGAATTGTTTTAGATTTATAAGATTCAAACGTGAATCTCAAATCATCTGAAATAATCTTGGCAATCATTTCCACTTGTGTTTAAAAAATCATTTATTAACTATACTGCCTATTTATTAATGAAATTGGCATTGTTTAATGAAATAACATCTTTACTCTAAGATTAGAAATATACACTTTAAAGCCAAAATAAAACTTAGTCAATTGGTTAATCAAAATGAGCTTTAACTTTTTTCACTTTATATGTAAGTGGGAATTTTTTTTAAAAATACATCTGAAATAAGATAATTATTTAATTGGGAATGTGGAGAGGCTGCCATTCCCTTCTGACTTCATTTCATGTTATTAAAATGCTCTAGTAGTAAGACATTGAGTAAATAAATATTGAACATTTAAAAATGTGTTATTCTATTAAATGAAATGTCTAACATCATTTTCTCACCTATATTTGAGAATAAATTTAATGTATTCATTTTCTTTTATAGTGGTTAAATGAGCAGAGGTTAGTGGAAAGACTTGTTGATCAGGTTGTTCCAACAATTGATGAAGATGTAAGTATTCATTGTAATTTTAATTATATTTTTCTACTTTTAATTATATTTTTTCTATTTCTTTTATTTAGTTAGTTTCTAGTTTTTAGTTATTTGCATTTTCAGAATTGCTTTGTTACTTTAAATGTTAATTCTAGTGAAATTAAAGTAATAAAAATGTTGGATTAATAAATAAAATCTATTATCTTTTAGAATTATTAAGATTTAATAAAAGCAGGTTTTCACAAGTTTAATCTGAATGAACCTCATCACTTTTATCTTAATATGTAAACAGCATGTAAACTGCTTTTAAATTAATGCTTTCTAATTATCCAGTTAATTTTCCTTTTTTTTTTCTTTTTTTTTTTTTTTTTTACACTCACAAGATTTGTAACCCAGGTTTATGGTAATGCATAAAGGAAAAAATTAAAAAAAGAAATTTTTCTTAGTTACAAAATACATGCAAAAAGAATTTCAAATTCTGAAATGTTTATGCAAATGTTTTATTAAGAAGACTTAAGATTCTTAGCTCTGTGTTTGTGTTTATGTGCGCAGACACACACACTGTTAAGAATCCCATTTATGTGTTGGTGACAAATAATAAATGAAATTAACAGAAAAATGCATTTAACTGTTCTGAAAAGGTGATGTTTTTCATTTTATAGTAAATACGTAACACTTGAATGACAATTGTGAATAATACTTTATTAAATTTAGCTCTCAAATTTATTGTATATTTTATAAACCTTATCTGTAAGCCTTATGAGAATATTCAAGTTACCAAACCTATACCTATATTTTGAAACAAGTCATGCTTTTAAAAAATACAACTCTTGTTTCAAGTGATCTACTTTTATGAAAATTGTGATGGGATAAACAAGCATAATATTTAAAAAAAAAAAAAAAAAAAAATTACTATTTATTGCTACTGAATCTCAATTGTTTGTGAATCTCTACCATAAACAAATTTCTGTGGAAATCTTATTTGAAATGTAATTTTCATTAACTAGTGGTTTAAATTCAGTTGTACAATTTATATTTTACAACATCCAAAACTATAAAAGTTTGGTGCAAAGAATCTCCCTCTCCTCTCAAGTAAGAATTTTTGTTTTTAGACAAGATACATGTCACGCTCACTTCAGTAAATTAGTGTTGTGAGGATCAATAATAATCTGTAAGATTGAAAACTCTGTACATAATCCCTCAGCATTTTGCCATTTTCTCTTATAAGGTTCATACAAATGCAGCTCAGTCCCTTTGTGATATAGTACGAATAGGCCGTGAGCAGATGTCCCAACTTCAGGATAAGGCTGAATCAGATCCGCTTTTGGTTACTGTTGAATGGTAAGTATTTTTTAATATCTTTACGTTTTTGTGGATAAAAAGTCAAAAACTACAGTAGTTTCAAATTTTCAGCTTTTCTTTGCTTTCTACAGTCATCCAAATATATAATATTATCAGATAATAAAGCTAAATAACTCAAATCTCAATTATCTAAATTCTGCTTTTTGACTAGAAATATTAAATTTTTGCTTTCTCTCACAGTGAATCCACTGTCTGCCGCTTGTTGTACAACATATTGGATGGGGAAAAAAATGAATCTGTCATTGTCAATGGTCTTCTTGTGATACAAACGCTACTAGATGTCAAGAAACAAGGGTAATATTTTTTATATTTTTCACATTTTATTTTCTTAACAAATAAAGTAGCAGCCAATAGAATTTTTTAAAAATATATTGGGAAAATAATAATTTCCCATCTTTTTACATTTTTATTAGGAACTAAACATAATGGAAGAGAAGATACTGGTATGCATTATAGAAGTGTTGATATTCATTAAAAAGCATAGAATATCAACTAATTATAACTGTTTTTACAGATATGAAATATGTTGATAAAAACTTACCTATTGGTCAAGATTTGTGATTTATCTGTAAGAGTTTGTATCAAGAGATGGGACCTTTTTAAAGATTTCAGTAATCTTTGGTTTCCAAAACTGCAGGTTTTTTTATTTTTTTCTGATCAAATAAAGACTTCTTTTTTTTTTTTTTCTTTTAAGTTTAAATATAAATTTGTGTTATCATCCACAAAAAAAGATTAAAATTTTAACCTGTAACATTTACTTAGAATTTTAAACAATGAAATATATATCATTTTATACTAGAAATACTTGTAACTTCATCCTTCCTTTGTGTGCCTTCTATTTAAAATTTTCGTTTTTATAGTTTCGAAGGGGAACTTGATCAGAGGACTCCTTTGGATATGGAACGATTGACACAAGGAATCAACAATGTTCTTTCAGCTATAGCTCCCAGGATTAAGGACTTCCATTCACTTTTACAAAATCCCCCAAAGGTTTGTCTTATTAATTGAGAATTTTTTTCGCTCTGTTTGTAGAATAGGTGTGTATTTTTATGGTGATTTTAGCATGAATTTATAATGCATTTTGAAGTAAATTTTTCAGGTGTAAAAATCAAAAGTTAAAATAAAAAATATGCAGAATTATTCATCGTATTCCTCAATTGTATGATAAATTACATTTACTTTTTCATTTTTACATAATATAAAGCATTATCTTTTATCTCTGATCTCCTACTCAGCATATTACTTTAATATTTAATCTATTTTTATCATGTCTGTGATAATTTGATATAAATTAAAAAAACTTCCCAAACATTCTTGGGACTTGGAATTTAGTTATTTGCATAAGTAATCATTGCTGCTTATAGTCTCTTTTAATCACATTTTTGTGTCCTCATGAATACAGGTAACATTCTGGAATTAATTATGTGACACTTTGTTCTCTTTTTCTAAGCACATTTCTTGAAAAACATGCTTTTAAATTTTTTTTTTATTTTTTTTTTTTTTCCTTTCCTTATTAAAATGGCTTGAAAATCTCAACTTTTTTTAATTAAAAATTTTTTCTATTTGAATTTGCTGTCTACAAAATCTTTGTGCACTTATTTTAGTGTAACTAAATTTGTCATTAAAAGCTACCTCATTTAGTAAAGTATTTATACACTAAAAGGAAACAATGTCTGTTAACATTTTCATATATAATTCTTTTTGAATTTCTATGAAAACTAAAAATAACTTAATGAAAACATGGTAGCAGTTGGCAACAGTAACAGACTCTGCATGACTAAAATAAGGCTACATACAAATAAAAATGTTTTAATGATGTGTTGCTTTTAAATTTTATTTAATGCTAAGTTTCTGGTGCTTTTGCTAAAAATATTATTTATTTTTCCTTGTCTAAAAACAGAATTCTCTGGTGGTGTGTAACTTTCAAACTAAACAAAATCATTGGTGTTATCTAAAATTGGATTTGTTTGAGTTTTAACTTGATATATTTTATTGCATTCATCAGAAGGTTGTTATAACTTGAATATGCTGGACCTTTAATACTTCTTCCTCTTTTTTTTTTTTTTTTTTTCCTCACTCTTCTCCCTCTGTTAAAATGTTGTTTAATAATGATGCTAACACTTTTATTACTTTTCATATTTATATAGTGCAGAAACAATTAAAATTGTATTACACACTAATTTTAAAATGGTGAACTAGGTTCCACAGTACAGAATTTTTTTATAGGAATTGCTCCTGAATATAATAAAAATATGAGAAATATTAATATGTTGGTTCATAAAAAGACATTAATACTTTCAAGGATCTTTAGCACAAATACAACAGAATATCAAAAGTATTTATAAAATGAACTTCTAAAAGTTCTTAAGGATATATGCCAATTCTGTATCTGCTAAAAGAGTATCAAATTACTAAAATTTATAAAAGGAAAAAAAACTCGATTTCCTAAAATATAAAAAAAAAAATGAAAATTTTTTCAATTACTTAGAAATTTATGACACTCATTAATACATGAAGCCATATATATATATATATATATATATATATATAATCATCATGTGTGAAACTTGTACTCTATAACCTAACAATAATCCTATTATATGTTGATTAGCTGTGCAGGTAGTGTAACGGTTAGTGAACTGAAAAGCGAAATCAGTGAGCCAAGTTAAAACTACAGCCAAATTTATGTTCAATTTTACACAAATACCCTTGGGAAACATATCAATCCATCTGTTCTAGAGAAGAGATTGATATCTTATCTCTAACCCACTATGGGTTAAATGGGCTGATCAGGTTCTCTTGTCTATGTGGAAACCAGTCTGAGAAGGAAAACTTAATTCACTACCAGCCTGAAAAGGAATGCACTATGGCTGCAGTACAGGTGAGGATAATCTTTGTGGAGTATGGGACTTGTGATATGTTGTTTTATAAAAATGAAAGATAGAAAATAAAGAATGAAGTCAATGTTAAGATTGTTGTGATTTTATACCTTGGATTACAGAGATGCTTTTGCATAATTTTTACCCACTAATCTCATCTGATAAAATATACTTCATTTTCAGCCTAGATATTGTGCAATGCCAACAACCATTGGTGTTCTGGAACCTCCTTTGGGAAATACAAGACTTCAGATTGCCAAACTGATCACAGCTTTGATTCAAACAAATTCACACAGTGTTAACGTTGAATTAGCCAATTCAGGGACCATTGGTGTTTTGTTGGTATGTATATATGCATTTTACAAACTTACACATTTTTAATGTACAATATGAAAACAGTTTCTTAATATAGATATCAGCATTGAAACTATATTTAAAAAGATAAACCCAACAAATCTTGTTAAAAAATTCATAGTGTTATAAATTTGCATTTTTCTCAAGTTATATAATTTTAAAGGTTGTACACTATTTTCAATATATTTTTCTTAATTCCTTTACACATTAGATAATAATTTTTAATCTGTTGTCATGGTTTTTCAAGTTATTTGTGATTCATTAAAACATTATTTGCATTATTTTAAACTTTAATGTAAATTGAAAATGATTTTTTTACTATAATAAAGAAATTGACACTAAGCTTAACTACAGAGGGTACCAGGCTTTTTCCCCCACTTAGACTAAAACATTAAATGAAAAATAGGTCAATATTTGCTATAAATAAGATCTTATAACTAATTGGCATTAGAAAATACTTTAACATGATTTTTTTTAAAAATTACCTTATCAGTTTTCTAATAAAACAACATTATTAGCAATCTCTATTCTATAGAACATTAAGCCCATTTCTCATGTTAGGTTATAAGAAAATTATAACTAATGCCTAATTCTCTCGGCTAAGGAAAACCAAAAATGATCAGAGTTTGTCACCACCGGTTATGTTGCTGATTTAAAAAAAAATATTTAAGTTGAATTTTTATAGTATTTTATCTAGTAAAGTTTTCCATTTAGAAATTTTTGTGAAAGACAGCTTCAAACTGTATCTTATACCCACCAAATTGATGAGCATCTATTTCAATACGTGTAAAAAGACACAGGTTGAAGAACAATTTTTAATAACATCTATGAAATTGTTAACTTTAAAAAAACATGCCAACCATCATTGAAATACTGACATAATTTAAAGAGATTTGAAATAAAAACTAATAACATATGAGAAAGTATTGCATCTTTATAAAGTGAAAAGATTAAATTTTGTTTATATATTAATTTTATTAAAATGGCCTAAAAAATAAACTGGATATCAGAAGTTGAAATGGAATTAAATTCCACTATTTTGACGTTTTTGCATTGTAAACTAGGACCATTTAGGATACCTATTCTAATAAAATAATATTTGAGTTTATTTATATTATCAGTTGAATTTTTTTTTTAAGCTGACTTGGACTTTTTTTTTTAATCTCTAGGACTTATATTTTAAATATATATGGAACAATTTTTTACATAGCCAAGTTGAACAGTGTATAAGTTTAATACTTAACAATTCACCCTCTGAAGTTGAAGATAGGAAGGAGCATCCACTTTTACAACAAGTAAGTATTTATTTTTTATCATTATTTCAATAACTGTTTCGTGAGCAATAGAAATACAGATATTTGGTAATGTTTATGATGCAAATTTCAATGCTTTGTGTTCAGTTTTCATTTTTAAGTTTTATTTATTTTCACTTGATGTTCTTTATAGTTTACTTTGCCTTTTTTTTGTTGTTCTGATTGTATATTTAATAAACTTAATCTGGTCTTGACACACTCACATTAGTTGAGAACTCTATGAAAATTAATTACTAACCATGACTTAACATCATTCTATAGCAGACACCCTATCTGGTGAAATCTAGACTGGCATCTCTTACAGCTGATAATGATTTATTGTTTACTTTTCATTGATTTGTCTAAGAATATTCAGTAGTTCTATTAATCACATTTATCACCCACTGTAAGCAAAGCAATAATTAGCACTTGCTGTAATCTTATTTGAGAATATTTCTTATTGTTAAAATGGCTGGATAGAAATTTGAACTCTCAGATTGAATTTGAATTGCAATTAATTTAAGAGAAAGGTTGCCTGAGAATTTTTCATTTTGTAGATCATTCTTATGCACTTTTTATGACGTTTTAATAATTAAAAAAAATCTTTTTTTGCTATAATACTATAAATTCAAGCTAATTAGCATGTGTGTGTATATTTTTCTGTAATAAGATTACTTAGATGTACATGTAAAGACAATATTGTAAAAATTCTATAAATCTTATCTATGATCTGTGAAAAGCTCTAGTGCAATTTTTCTTGTAAATATATAAGCTAAGTAAAATTTCTGTTGTTAGATCTCTTAGTTGTAAACCAAGTTGTTTCTAATGCTGAAATGTAAAGACATTTTACAATTATAATACTGACACAGTTGATAAATAAATATCTTTTAATGTGCTGTATTTTTGTACTCAGATTATTTAAAGGACAGCAATTTATGAATTTTTTTTTTTTTTTTTTTTTTTTTTTATCATTTGCAAAATGATGAAACAAATTGAGACATCTTATAGTTCAATATTCATTAGTGATACTTCATAAAAAGATCATTTTTGAAAAGTTACCAATTTTTCATTCAACAGGAGTATTACATTGTCTAGAATGTTCTTAAAAAAAAAAAAAAACACTAGAATGAATCTTATATAAGTAATTTGCTTATTCATTTTTAGTTTCTATATATTGATCATTGGGGTAATTTGCTTCTTAAGCCCTGTGCTAAGTATGTAATAAAAATTTCCCAAATAGTTATATCTAGGTGTAAATTTACATGCTTAATTCAAAACTAACAAAGAAACTTTGCTAAAATCTATGATTTTGAAGTTATCAACAATAAAATTTCAGACTCATTTGCCTCGTTGGCTGCTACAGCACAACAGCCATTACTGGTGTTGTTTGCATACATCACTGCTGAATGGACATGCACAGAAGATTACCTTGTTAATGGACTTCTTACTGATCTTACTTGCTTCAATTTCTGTGCAAATAACGACTCATTGTGTGTGCAATAATCAAGACAAATTAATTCTGCAGTGAATATATGCAAACATCGCCCGTAATGGTTGCTGCGATGTGATTGAGCCCAAAATTTTATTGTTGATAACTTCAAAACTAGATTTTATCAAAATTTCTTTATTTTCAAATTAAGCATGTACATTTACACCTAAATATAACTATTCAGGAAATTTTTATTGCATACTTAGCATGGAGCTTAAAAAGCAAATTACCCGATCATTGAATCATAAGGCTGTCTTTTTTTTTTTCTTTTTTTTTTTTTTTTCCAAAATCTATCTACTTCTATGCAGATGGCAATTTTTGATTTTACTATTATAATATAATAACATGGATGCTTTTAACAGACACTATGATTACCATATTTTTCATTTAATGCAATTAATTGATTTTTTTTTTTTTAAGACTGTTTTCTCTTATTCTCAAAAATAATCAAAGTATATTTTTCTATTGATAATTTTAGATATTTATTAAATGCAATTTAATACAGAGAATTTTAGATTCATGGGAAGAGAATGACCAATATGAGTGAGTACTTTTTTCTAAGTCTATCTTAATATGTACTTGAAACTATACATTTTTATGTCAGTATTTCTTTTTAATAGAAATTTAACTATTTACTTTAACTTATTAAATATTAAACACTTGTCATTTAATAGATGACATAAATTACCATTTCAACAAGCAGTTAAATTTTTTTTTTTTTTAAGTATTCAATCTCTTAATCCAGAATTTTTGTCATCTGCAGTTTTCTGCCATTCATTGACCTAAGTTTTGCTCATTTATCTACCAATATATAGAGGTCTTTTCTTCTTTAAATGCTTACTTACTCCCCCTCACCATAATCTGTTTTAATCATAAACTATCAAATGTATTATAGACATTTAATAAATTAGAACTATTTATACAATTGTAAAAAAAATTTCTGACTATTACAATTATTCTAATTAGCAAAATTCTTTACTCATTCATAAATGACATTAAAAGAATTAACAGAAACTTTAAAAAGTGAATAATGTAATCTTATGAAAATCTTTCTTTTAATAACAGAAATCGGGTCGGGGGTAGAAGAAGAGGTTACATGGGACACCTTACAAAAATAGCCAACCATATAGCTGAATGTTTAGAAAAAGGAGAAAACTCTGAACTTCTGAAAGATCAAATGAAAGGTAAGAATATATAGATTTTTAAATGCATTTTTACATTTGAATTTAAATTATTATGATTTCTATGATGTATTATGAAGTTATCATGAGTATTTTTTTATTAGTCATAAAAATATAAAATGATAATTATGTTTGTAATTTTAAACTGTATATTTCATACTCTTACATATTATATCTAAACGTGTATTTAAATGCATAGATAATTTTATATTTATCCCCAGTTACTGGTATAAAAAGCATCACATTGTAAATAACTTTTCATTGGTCATTACTCACAAAAAAATCATTTAAGATTAGAATGTTAATTTGTTCCATATATAGTTAATCTATTTAAAGTAATATGAAATTAGAAGCAGTTTACATTCATTTATACACATTAGTTCCCCCACCCTACCTAAGATTCCTTGCATATATAGCATGTATATTTCTAAGGAAGTTAATAATTTAATTTGTTTTGTATTTATTAATCCAACAGATTTTATCACTTTTAACATTTAAAGTGATAAAATCTCTTATATTAATAAATAAAAAAAAAAATCTATTACCTCTTTAGAAATTGCTTTGTTTACATTCGGATACAAAACTGAGCAGATATGAAATTTTGAGAATCTAGGAAGAATTTGAGTTTATAGGGCACTATCTGGCCTTGCTTGATCAGTGAGGCCCTCCATAGGCCTAATTGATCTAAAGCATGTTGGATCTAACAATGATTTCTCCTGCAAAGGGGATGCTGGTCTAAATCCTGCCAGAGAGTGCATATTTTTCTTTAACAAGATTTCTTGAATATTCAGGCCAGTGGATGAAAATAAATATATTGTTTAGTAAATGAAATGTCTACTCAAATATGGGTAACCACTAAAAATAACATTTAAGTGATAAAAAATGTGTATACATTTTGTTATTCCTAAAATTTAATGAAATGTCTTGTTATTTTATAGAAATTCCAGAAGAATACAGAAATAAATGGGAATCTTTTGTTTCTTCTACTCTGGCTGAAATCAACAAGAAAAATACTGTGAAATTGGTGTGTATAAGCAAAATTGAATTTTACTTATTTGTAAGCACACACTTCCATAAAGTTAATTTATTTGTTATTACCATCGTTCAAATCCTTATTCTTATCAAAGTATTATTTTTTAAATGAATAATTATTTGAATTGTTTTTCAGGTTCAAGGTCATCCGTTACAGTCAAGTAGTGAGGATGATGATGCAGACTTCAGTGATTTATCCTTTACCCAGGATTCTGTCATGCAGCAAGTTAGTACAAGTCATGAAATAATTGTTAAAAGAAATAATTTGCACTTGTTTTGATTTGAATTATTTTTTTATTTTTTACTATTGCCCAGGGATTTGTTTTGCAGTATTATTCTAAAAGGTTTACCTTTTCACAATATATAATCTTTCTAAATTCAGAACTATGAATATTTTGGTATATAAAATAACTTATTTTAAGGAAATGTGACTGCAACCACTACAGTAACAAACAATTGAATACTAATCCACATTGTTTAGTCATAACTGTAGTACATTAGGAATCTGTAATTGAGCCTACTCATTTAAATTAAATTTGACATGTTATTCAAATAGACTTGTAAATAATAATAATTCATCTTCATGCATTATTTTTATAATGTAAAGTTTTTGATTTGTGATGGGGTTATCAGCTGTTGTATTAGTAAACAAAATAAGTGCTTAAATTTAAAAAGAAAAGACATTTTTAGTTTTCACATATGAACATTGATTCAGTACCTGCCATCTTGTATTTTTGTTTGGAAAGAAGTAAATTTAAGTACTAAATCACATCCATATTGAAAATTTCATACTACCAAAAGATGCTCCATAAATTTCCTCCACACATGTGGCCCTGTAATAGTTGTTAGATATTTTTTCTATGATTCTTCTTATTCTTGCATCTATCATTCATTACTGTTTTTTTCAGAAACCATCCTATTCCCAAGTAAGTAATGGACACAGTTTGCACACCCTCAAAAATGTACAAATATAGTTGCTATGCAGTTCAGGCAGTTTTAGAATTCACATTACACCTGCCTGTATATACAAAACAAAATGTACAAAATAAATTTTTGAGGGTTGTATTGCACTTGGGATTACTTATTCTTACTCTACTTATAGTCAGATTATATTTTTTATCAAACTATCATATTTTGTTTGTTACATTAAATAAGGCTCAGAATTTGCTAAAGATATGTATTTTTGGTACTTAAAGTATTATAGAGTTTTATGTAAATATACCAATCTAAAAGTTACATAAATTATAAACATTGAAGATAATAGCTGAAAATGTTATAACAAATCCATAAATACAAAAATCATAAAGATCAATTTTCATTCCTCGTCATAAATTGGTGCATTGTATTTAAACAAAAAAAAATGAAGAATCAGTTTTTTGTTAAATGAAGAAAAAGAAGAAAAAAAAGAAAAAAACAGCATCTGCTTCAAAAATTTAACAGTGGTAAAGTCTGATGTTTGGGAAAGTTAAGTGAATAGAATATTTGACATAATACTGGTGATTTTTTTTTCTTAAGTATTTTTGAATTGGTTAGACTTTGTTTATATGCAAGTACCATGAGATTAATATTTAATTTTCCAATGTGCTTTGTCAATTTAAGTAGATATCCATTTGATTTTTTCCAAATTTATACTCATTAAATTTTCTTCTTCATGCATTATTCCTTTATTAACAAGTAATTTTCAAACTGGTTTGGCAATAAGTACAAAATTGCTAAAATTCATTAATTATTCTTAAAGCTGATATTGATTCAGTTCTATTTAAATGTTTAGCAAATATTGTCAATTTTTTATTTATTTTTCCAAAAAAATTTGGACACTTTACACTTTCTTGATAAATTTTAGCATCTTTAAAATTTAATTCACTTTTATATTGCTAATAATACCCTCTAGAATTGAGATGTTAAAATTTATTTGAAAAGTTATTTCCTACTTTGTCTATCCTATAATTTCTCACAGACTTTGCACACTTATTATTAGCTTTTTTCTTTCTTTTTTTTTATGGCATCAAAACAAATATAAAATGTGAAAATTCATTTCAACTTATCAGTTATCTTTTAATTATGGTATTTAAAAGGTGGAAATAGTTATTTTAATTTTAGGTATTTAAGCTATAAAATTATTACTACTTATTGATTAATCAAACCCTGTTTTGGGATATAGGAAGTAAAATATAAAATATATATATATATATATATATATATATATATATATATATATATATATAATTTGCATTAGGTATGATTGAGCATAAAGAGAGCTGTAAACATTTTTCACTAAAATGATGCTCAGTTGTCAAAATTTGTTCCAGTTTTTATTCCTTTAGGTTTTGGATTATTAAATATTGAAAACATCACAAGTGTAATGAACTGTATTTGATGAATACTTAATAAATTACATTTTTTATTCTAATTGTAGAAGTGATTGTAATTTTCTATTATTACTTCAGCTATTTATTTTTAATTGTTTTATTTTATTCTCTAGGCCTTCTCTGATTACCAGCTGCAGCAGATGACCACTAACTTCATTGATACTTTTGGATTCAATGAACATGAATTTGCTGATCATGAAGGCAAAATAGAGTAAGTAGCATAATTATCTAAGTATTAGAAAAGTTTAATATTTGTAGATATTTATCAAATTGAACTTTTCTTGTAAGCATTACTGTGTTATTGACTTTATTGTCAATAGTTGTCTTGTTTTTGATATTTCTTGTCACTTGTAGAGTTAAGATTTTATGCATATTTTTGTATCTTAAATTTCAAGAATAATTTAAATTGTTTTTCACATAAAATTTTTTATCTAAACTGCGTCTAGAGATTATATGCAAGTTATGAATTGGTATAAAGAGTTGCGTCTTTAATGTTAAAAGTCCTGTTATGATTTTGTTTAGATTCTACTCAATATTATTAACTTAGATATATAGTGATAGAGAAAACTATTGTTTTTGGTTGGAAAAAAAATTTACTAAGTTAACAAAACAGACTAATTTGACTGTCAGTAGTTTATTTGCAACTATTTATTTTGATACTTTTACATTATTATACCTTGTAAAACTAATGTAAAAAAATAATATGAAAAGATTTTAGAACAAATTCGTCAATTTCTTAACAGAAAAAGATAAAAAAAAAACATTTTATTTTAAAAATAAATTAACAAAAAATAAGAACCTCCTAAAATTCATTGCACAAATGCTCCTTTCTTTTCAATAACTCTTAGCAGCCTATTGTCAACATCTGATGTTAGATTTGCAATTTTAGCGGCTGGTAAGTTGTTTGCAGCAACTTTAACTGCCTCCCAGAGGTCACACTTGCTGTTGAATTGCCTTCCATTAGAATAAATAGGTTCTCAATGGGATTCGAGTCACAGCTATTTGAAGGCCAGTTCATAAGAGAATCTTCAACAAATCCCTTTTCTTTCAACCAGGATTTAGTAAACTTTGATGCATGACTTCGTGTGTTGTCTTGCATAAAGATCATAGATCAACATTTGGCTAAAGACTGGTTATCAAGCCATTCAAAGAAATATTGCTCTAGAAAATCACAGTAACTTTTGGAATTCATTTTAACCCCGTCTTTCAGTTTAAATGGACCCACGAGCTCATTACCAATAATCCCAGCCCATATCATTGTTGGCGTTTAAAAAATTTTCTTGAGTCATGTTGCTTGCAAACCCATCCTCGAGCCCATCCATCGGGCCCATTGAGGGTGATCCTTGATTCGTCTGTTAAAAGCACTTTACTGAAATCAGTTTTTATGTATTGTTTTGCCCACTGCAATCTTCTTTCCTTGTTTTTTGTTAAAATGGGTTTCTTTATTTGATCTTTTTACATCAGCAAACTTCCTTAATGCTTTACACCTTGTTTCCCTTGACACCATAGGAGCTCCAGCAGCCTCAAATATGAAGGCACTTGACACATTTGGGTTTCTTATTAATTCTCTTCGGATATGTGATAGATCTCACTTTGTTAAATTCCTGAATTCAGCCTGAGACTTTTTTCCTTGGTTGAATTCCCATTTGACATATTTTCAATGATCCCTTTTCAAATCCTTAGAAATTTGAAGCGAAGACTTTTCTTTGCTAATTTCTTTGATTATATAGTTCTTCTCATTCATTGTTAGTTCTTTTTTACGAGCCATAATACTAAATTCTAGTTCTTGCAAATAATCTCTTGACACTGCAAATTGCTATAATTACTGAAAAAATACTAAATATCAATCTGAAATTGAAAATTAGGACTTAATTGCTTTCATGCTCATACATAATAGTACAAATTATTTCATTGGATAACATATATCTATAAATTTTACATAAAATATTTGACAATACCTCTTTTGCATATAATCTCTAGACGCAGTTTATAATGTTTCACTTTTTTTCTTCTTTTTTTTTCTTTTTTTTTTCATAATTGTAGTGCAACCTTCACAGATAAGATCTCAAGTATTGATTTTAATATAAGGGCAGACGAAGATGGCGTAAGTAAATGATTTTTATTAAAAACTTAAGTCAGCATTTTTTTTTTTTTTTCCAGTATATCTTAAAAAAAAAAATCAAATGTTAATCAAAAATTTGTATTTTGATATATACAGGACTCAAGAATCCAGTCTGGTTCGTTACATTCACTTATGTGCAAATGCCTTAGGGAAGAGTATGAATCACCACCATCCCCATATTTACTATGGGTTAAATAATAGGATTTGTGTTGGGAAAAATTGTTATTCTCAAAATAATCAATGCAATATTCACTTGCAAAAAGATAATTATTTTGACTTTAAATAACTCACAAAGGATTGATTAAAAAAAATCATATCAAACAGGATTTAAAAAAAGAAAAGCCATTGATCCATTCATGAATAGTTATGAAAAATAGAAAGTGAGCATTAGATATTTCCCCTCTTAATAGCATTTTTTTCTCCAAATCTTTTCTTCCTCTCTCCCTTTTAGTATAAGCTTCTTCAAGTGCTTACTTAAGATTATTTCAAATGTAAAAATTTCGTTTTATGCCTATTTTTATTGTATAGTTTATATTGCTGCATAAATTATACCTTTAAGAAAAATACAGTTGAAATAAATCTACTTGTATTTAAATAATGCAGGAAAAATCTTCTATAAACTAGGTTCATTCTATTATTGTATTAAGCTGGCAAAAAATTACTGTTTGTCATTAGACAGTATGAAGATTGTCTTAGATTTAATTAATTTAGTTCAAAACTAGCATTTTTTTAATGTATTGTGATAGCTGTCATCAGTATGCCTTTATTTTTTTAACTTTGTCATAATATATTTATTTTATGAAAATAAACTTTTCATCATATAAATTTTCTAAGAAAAGTAAATTGCAACTCAACTGCAAAAACTGATCTGTTCAGTTATGGAGAGTGTATGGTAAATGATTAAAATAACCAAAAGTGGTTTGTAAAGTTTTGTGCTAGAGACTCCTCACCTGAATGATGCTCTACATCTATATTAGTTGATATTAATAGTAATTAAATGCAGACATTACTTGAGAGTAATCAGCATTAAACAAGAAAGAAATGGCCAAAATATTTAAATCAAACCTGGAAAAATAACTTGCCTCAGCTTTGTTGCTTGATGCTTTGAAATATAGCTTCCACATATGTTAAGCAAAAAGGAAAAGAAAAGCCTGGTAAAGTATGGAAAGTTGTATAGAACTGAATGATTTATTGAAACAAGTACTCTCCGAATTAAACAAATTGATAAAAAAGTAACCAGAATTAGTTCAGAAAAAATATTTCATCAGGTTAACATAATAACTGCATCTTTGGTGAACAAACAAAAACTGCTAATCATTACACAGAAAGTTCACCCATCTGCCATTTCCTCCAGATATTATACCTTTAGATTACCATTTATTCCAATCTTTGCAGAATTCTCTTAGTGAACAAACCCAAAAAAAAAAAAAAAAGAGAAAAATTAGCTCTCTGATTAATTCTCTAGTTCTTTGCTCAGGAAGTGGAAACACGGATAATTATATAATAATGAGATTTATTGAAAGATGGAACAAAATGGTAAATATCTTGTTTGGTATAGTCATAAAAAAAGTAAATGTTAAAGTTTTATGTATAAGCTTAAATATTTTTTTGAGAATATAAAATATTAAATTATAAAAAATAAAATGTTTATTATTATTATTATAAATCAAATACGTTTTTTTTTCTTTTTTTTTTCTTTTTTTCTTTTTTTTTTACTAGTTAGTAAAATGAACCTTTTTCAAAATGCATGTTTCTTCAGTAGCTTCAATATTGAATATTGTGATGTAAGTCCATTACTGCTAGTATTTGCTTTGCTCAATATTATAATATTGAATATTATAATTGTCATCTCGGCAAACTTTGAACTGATTAAATAATAAAATCACTTTCATTATATACACATGGACTCTTGTCCCTATCTTTGTTGTTTTTGTGCTTTCCGGCCTACATCAGGTGATTGTCAATCTGGGTAACCTTCAGGGAATTTCAAACTGAACCCTTTTAGTCTACAGGGGTAGATTGTTCTTGCTTCGCTGTCCATGTCTAATTAGGGATGAGACAATTAAATTAGGAATGGCTGATCACAGATTAAAGGAAAAGGGTAGTCCTCAACCCCTGTGAAATGAAGCATAAATACTGGAGAGTTAGATGTCTAGAAGAATCTGTACATATGGGCCTCTTTAGTAGGCCTAGCATAATTAATCACAATATAGAAGCTGCTGCTATTATTATTATAATAAAGCAAGCTGCAGTAAAAAGTGAAGCTTCAATGAGTGCAGTGATTGTGACTAGTAGCAGTAGAACTCATTAGCAGGCAGGTTAGGTTTAACCCTTTAGCATTCAATACACTCAAACCCATCCTGTAAATATCAGCTCTCAAAGTCTCACTGTTTGCATAATTTTCTGTGTTATTTGCAATAAAGTCATATTATGGCAGAGTATACATGAGGTGTGTTACAGTGGGTTGAATATTGAGAGCCAATATTTATGGTGGGGTGGGAGGTTGAATGCTAAGGAGTTAAGACTCAAAGTTCTCCACTTAGAATTCTAGTGGACTAAAGCATTGGTTTGTGAATTTAGTGATATAGTGGGGAAAATTGTGAAAATGGCCTACCTCGGAAACGCTGCGTTGAATCTGTGCAGTATGTAAACTCTGGTCCTTCCATCGGTAAAAAAAAACCAAAATGGCGGCGCCCACGTTTTTATGCCGGCGGTCTCGGTCAGTTAACGCGAAATCTCATTGCCTCGTGATTCGCATGCAAATCGTGGTCGATCCGCAGCTGTATAAAGCAGGCTTGTTTCTGCTGTTTAAAAGCAGAAGGCTTTAAAATCGTGAGAAGGTTGGACGTCGACACCGGTTTTCTTTGTGCCTACCTGCTATCATCAGTTGAATTGTTGAGTTACACACCACAAGCTATTTCGGCAATGGACAAGTTCGATCTAAAGTTGATCCCAGAATTGACGGCTCCCCCACGGGCCCGACTATCGTCGAATGGTTTGAAAAGGCGAAACGTGTTTGCAGGTGTCCAAAATAAAGGAACCTGCACTAGTCATCCCACTGAGACTCACGGGAGGAGCCTACGCAGTATATCAACAACTCGGGGATGATGCTGACCTAGAAGAGATCAAGGACGCCCTGTATACGGCCTTTGGAATAGATCCATTCATCGCTTGAAACAGTTAGTCGGACGACAGCTCGAGCCGCAGTGAGACCGTGGATGTTTACCTGGCTGATTTGCGAAAGCTGGCAGTACCGTTTGGCGGAGCAACGGACCGCATACTGGGGTGCGCCTTCCTGGCAGGGCTTCCTGACGACACCAGTCGGCTCCTCGCGAAGCGTCTTCAAGATTGGACACACTGGGAATTGACGAATTGCTAGCCAGGGCCCGAAACATCTTGAAGGACACGGAACAGATCGCGGCGGCCGTGAGAACGCCTGAGACACGAGGGAGGGCCCAAAGTGCTACAAGTGCGTGGACCCAACCATTTCTCTAGGGACTGCGGAGCCAAAGTGACGTGGGAGGGAGCAGCAGACGGAACCGAAAGACGACTACGCTGCTATCGCTGCAAAGAGTTAGGCCATGTAGCACAGGATTGTCGGGAAGCGAGTCCGAGGACAAGGTGCTGTCGCAACCCTTGCCCCTCTCGGTCAGTAAATGCGGCATTGCCTGTTGTCAACGTGTACGTTGAGGGTAAACGATGTTCGGGCGCCGTTGACACTGGATGTTCCCGATCGATCGTTAGTGCGGATCGATGCGTGACATGGAACAGTCAACAAATCGAGATTCGGACGATTGACGGAGTGTCCCGGCCTGTTGTGGTGTCGGGACTGTGTCAGTCCTAACAGACGGAGGGAGTCATGCCGGGTCGACGTCTTGGTAACGTCAAAGGCCCCTCGGTGCGACCTGCTACTTGGGATTGATGCGATTCGGCGTTAGGAGGCATGATGATCACGCCAGCGGAAATGTGGAACTGGGTGAAAGAAGAAAGGTGTGCAGCCCTTTGCGTTAGTGAGCCGGATTTCGACGTCTCCTTCAATTCCGACGAGAGAGTGTGGACCGCCAGGTGGAAATGGGCCCAAAAAGACCCGCCAGTTCAGCTTCGCAACAAGGTCGCTGAGTACAAAGTTCCAGACAGCATCAGAGGAAAATACGAGAAAGAGCTTCAGCAGTGGATTGTGAACGGCTGGCTGATTCCGTGCCCCAGGAAAGACTGGGACCCCCAAAGGGTCTGATTCCCTTGATGGCAGTCGCAGGAGCAGAAACAGAAGGTCCCGTACTGACACCGAATTGAACGACTTTGTGGATGCTTTCACTGCCGATGCAGAAGTGTGCGCATTAAGTTGAGAACGTGGCGGCGGCAGGGAGTCAATGTGTCGCTTCTGGATCTGCGGAACGATCTTCAGATTCACATCGACGAAGCGCTGTGGCCATTTCAAATGGTTATTTTCAAAGGCCAACGCTTCTGTCTTACGCTGCTAGGATTTGGGCTAAATGTAGCGCCACTCATCATGAAATCCGTTATAGACGCCATCGCATCGCAA
This sequence comes from Acanthosepion pharaonis, assembly GCA_903632075.3. Lineage (NCBI taxonomy): Eukaryota > Metazoa > Mollusca > Cephalopoda > Sepiida > Sepiidae > Acanthosepion > Acanthosepion pharaonis. The sequence continues at coordinate 4,291,541 of CAHIKZ030004103.1, read as the reverse complement.
GACCGCACAATTGAAAGTGCCACATCAGCATACGTTGATGATATCTTCATTAATGAAAGTTTGGCCTCTGCATCGCGTGTAAGACAACACTTTTGGATTACGGTTTGGTGTGCAAGGATCCGGTGCGACTGAGAGATGGAGCAAGAGTTCTTGGCTTGCAGGTCTGGGAAGAAAATGGCACCCTCCGATGGAAACGAGGAAGTCAAATTCGGAAGCCCCTGATGTGTTGACCCGGTAGGCGCGTGTTTTTCGTTGTGTGGAAACTTGTTGGACACTTCCCAGTGTGTGGATGGCTCAGGGTGGCAGTTGCATTAAGTCAAAAACGCCTGGCAACCGCAGCAACCAATGGATGGGATGATAACATCAAAGATCCCTCTCTCTATCGCATACTAGCAGAGATGTTAAGTAGAGTCGCGGAACTGGATCCCGTCGGAGGAGACTGGTGCATGAGTGGTGACGAGATCACAGTCTGGGTGGATCGCGAGTTCCGTGGCGACAGGAGTGGCATTGGAAGTAAACGGAAATGTCGCCGAAGATGCGTGCTGGCTGCGTCCGACTAATGATGCCAGGCACATTAATTTGGCTGAACTCGATGCGGCGCTTAAAGGAGTGAATCTGGCTCTCAGTGGGAGGCGACAACGTTGCGCTTGGTCACTGATTCGCGTGTGTGCACGGTGGATTTCAGACACCTTGACCGGGAAGGCACGGGTGAACACAAGGGCGGCTGGTGAGATGCTGGTCAGGCGACGGCTGGGCATTTTGCGATCGTTGGTGGAAGAATATGGATTGACCGTGACGTGACACTCGTGCAGTCCTGTCAGAACCGTGCAGATCGCCTCACCAGAGTACCGCACAGGTGGCTAGAACTGCTCAAGAGAGGAGAACCGCACTGAGAGCTGTGCAGTGGCAGGGAGACGACTGGATGAGGACCAGGTTGCCAATCGCGCATTGTCAATGCGGACATCCGGGCGTGAAACGAACTCTGTACTTTGCCAGGTTAGTCGACCCGCAGGTGTCCAGAGAAAGCGTTAAATCTGTTGTGAAGGCCTGCACAACCTGTCAGTCGATCGATCCGCACCTGTTCACTGGGAAAGAGGAGAACTGAGCGTGAAGAGCAACTGGAGCAGACTGGCAATGGACATAACTCACTACAATGGTGAGAATTTTTTAACACTCATTGATTGCGGTCCCTCCAGGTTTTGCGGTATGGCGGCGCTTCGCGCAGACAAGACGCGAGCACCGTCATTCGACTGTTGGAGAATGTTTTCCTGAGCGAGGCCCACCCATGGAAATACTGACGGATAACGATACTGCGTTCACCAGTAAAGATTTTAAAGAATTTGCGGACACTTGAACGCATCTGCGGTTTCGATGTGCCTACTCGCCAAGTGGAAACAGCATCGTGGAGCGGAACCACAGAACCATCAAGACCATCGCAGCCAGGAAGGGCTGTACAGTATCGGAAGCGGTTTACTGGTATAATGTCGCCCCGAAGATAACATTTCACCATCCACGGCGCCGGCTGATGCACTGCACAAATATCATGTCCGGCGTGAAAGGCGTCGAAGCCAACCCGCTGCCTGAACTAGAAGTGACTGGAGGAGATTGAAAAAAGGAGACATCGTTTGGGTCAAAAACCCACGGCAAGTGTATGACAAAATGGGCACTGGGCGTGTTACGGAGGTTATCAGCCGCAATCTGTGAGAGTTGATGGGGTGCCTCGTCACATTAAAGACTTGCGACCGGTGGCGCAATCACTACCGGTACCGGCGATGAAAGCGATTCCAAGTCTGGGAGTAGTGGCGTTCAATCTGCCTTGAGCTAGACCTGCAGGGCAGCGATTCTGATAACAGCAGCCTCCGGCTGACACAGTGTTTACCGACACTCAAACCACAGAGCGAGAACACGCCGAGGATGAAGCTTGTGTTATCCCCCTTCGGAGAGGGACTCGGCGGCGACGATCGCCACCTCCCTGCCCTGTTTGTGATCCTGAGATCAGGGGGGGAGTGTGGGGAAAATTGTGAAAATGGCCTACCTCGGAAACGCGTTCGAATCTGGCGGTATGTAAACTCTGGTCCTTCCATCGGTAAAAAAGAAAACCAAAATGGCGGCGCCCACGTTTTTATGCCGGCGGTCTCGGTCAGTTAACGCAAATCTCATTGCCTCGTGATTCGCATGCAAATCGTGGTCGATCCGCAGCTGTATAAAGCAGGCTTGTTTCTGCTGTTTAAAAGCAGAAGGCTTTCGTCTCGTGAGAAGGTTGGACGTGCGACACCGGTTTTCTTTGTGCCTACCTGCTATCATCAGTTGAATTGTTGAGTTACACACCACAAATTTTGAGTTCAATTCCTAGGGCGGGAAGTGTGTATCTGGATTTGGGGGAAAATGGGGTGAGCAATAAGTGTACAGTATTAAATAAGAACCAGACAAGATATCCCTGGTACAGCAGCCAAAACATTGTGATAACAACAAAAAAGACAATAGTCTGCATGTAGATAATAACTCCCAGAAATTCAGACAAAAATCATTTTCATGTGTGGTTTATTTGCATGCATGAAAATTAAAATACAGTGAACAATTTTTACGAAAAATGTTTTTTCTTTTTACCGTAATTTTAAAATTAACCTAAATTACTTTGTAAATCCTTTCCTTCTATTAATTGTGATGATAAAATTTCAATGGAGTTGTTTCACGTCTGGTTATTTAGTACTGGCAAACCAGATTTCAAAAGAAAAAAGACTGCTTCCTAAATATGCTTAACGAGTAAATAATCTTAAAACCTGTTGTTAATGGACATACCTACTTCTACTCTTATAGCTTATCTTAAATACTAGTAAATCATATAGTATGCTGGACTTGTTGAACCTTTAATAACAGGTATCAGCAGTAGAACTCATGATGAGATTTTTGTATGTGCATATCATAGAGGGCAGCACCTTACAATTTTGCAAGTGTTGATCCAAATACCAGAAATATGATTACTTATATTCATATTACATTTTTTCTTAAGAACACCACACACACACAGATGAAAAATTTAGAGAAAACTTGATACATAAATCATTTTTCATTCAATTTTTTAAAACTTTTGGAAATGGTTTTAAAAATTGTCCTTCAAATGCAAACAAATTTTTACTTTTCAAGTATAATTAAATTTATTTATTTCTTCAATATTTTTGTATCTATTTTGTATTTTTCAAGGTTCATATAAGGAGGAACAAAAAATTTTACATGTAAATTTCACACAAAAGTGGGGGGGAAAAAAACTCCCAAACTTGTATAAAAGTTAATTTTATCATCAAATTCTTTGCTATTAGATTGGAGAAAATTCTAATGCTTCATTTTTTGAGTAAACTTTATAGAATTGAAAATTTTTGGAAAAGACAGTGAGAGCTACTTGTGTTAAATAAAAAAGATTGTAAGAACTTGCATTACATTTTTTTTTTCCTAAGTGAAAGGCACTCAGATTTTAAAATTAACTACTTATTGGAGTTTAATAAAATTGTTGATATATATTTAATAAAGTACAAATTTTATTTAACAAAGTTTCCAAAGAAAAATTTCTCTCACTCTCTCCTCCTTCTGATGATTTATTTTACTGATACAGATGTGTCTTTAATGAGTTTTGAATTTTTATGCATTTTAAAGTCAATCCATGGCATAAATTATGTTTTCCACTTGAAAGAAATAATGAATGGTCTGTACAGATACCTTATTTTTGGAATTTAAAAAATGTAAAATATTGCTAAGTTTTATTTGCTTAATTATGCTTTAAGATTTATGATCTAAAAGGGGAAAAATATTCATACATACAATTTTTTTTTTAACACTGCTAACTGAGATTTTATACATCTCACAATGCTGACTAATTCAATATGGTAATATGATAAAAAACATTCTTCTGGGTATTTATAATATATAGTTAGTATTTATAGTAGATATAGCTAGTAGCTCTGCTATTCCCATTTTCATTGAAGTGAACTTTTGACTTTCTCTTATTTGACAAGACATCGAACAAAACCTGAATTATTTCCCTTTTCATCTTTAGTCTGTACAATTTTGTGTATAGCTATCAATACCAATCTCGTATCATCACCCAGTACCATGTGCTTACATTGAAGAATGACAATAAAACAACTCAGATTTTAAAAGGAAACAAAAAGAACTCTTAACTGTGATAAGTAGGACGTTTTTCTTTTTGCAGTCATATATTTGGGCTTTTTCTTTCAAGGACTTCCCAGAAAAATTATTCCAAAGAAATTTTAGTATCTCACAAAATACATGTCAAAAATTACTATTAAAAAAAAAAAAGGGTTGTTATATCTAAATATTAATCTTTATCACTCTGTATGTGACTTCATTTGCTGTATAAAAATTTTATCCTGTCACTAAACAATAGTGTGTCTGAATTTCATAGTTGAGTTGTCATATATTGCTATGGCAACTGAAAACAACATTGACTGAAATTAACAATAAGGATACTGCAATTGAGAGGTCTTGAAAAAAATGCAATGAAAAGGGAAGTAATATTAATGCATAATGCTAAAGGTTAAATTAATTGCAGTGTGATTTGTTACATTTTTGGCTGATTTTTATGTTTATATTGTTTGTTTGTGGTAAAATTTCAGTTTGATTCTTTTAAAAATGTTATAAATCCTAAACTCTCTATATTCATTTATTCTATAATAATGTTGAAACAGTTTTAATGCAGTGAATTTGCTGTTTTTCTTCCCATTCCTCAAATCATTCAGTTTTATTAAATGTTTTCAGGCTCCAAATGCTACTATGTTTGAACAAGCCTGTAATGAACGTATCCAACAATTTGATGACAATGATAGTGATGAAGAAATCTGGGAAAAGAAAGAGGTGATATTATATGAAAATTCCCCTGTACGGCAGCCTGGGTAAGATTTTTTTTTTTTTTGTTTTATACTAATAGAGAAAAATTTGAACATTGTACTGAATAATTTTCTTTTATATATTAATGAGTGGAGTTATTCTCATTTTTTGTCAGTAATGTAAGAAGCAAAAGCAGATTCAAAATTTAGATTGGTATCAGATATCAATCTAAAAATGTTAATATTTGAAGTCATTTACCTTCCACCTACCATCCTGACATTGAGATGTTGGAAAAAGAGCAGGACTTAGTTGATTGTTGATCTCCTGCCAGTGCTTTTAGTGTTTGTTTTTGTGGTGGAAGTTACTGAACTCATACACAATTCTACACTTTTTGTGTCTGAGTTTTTAATCCTTTAAATCACTAAAATTCTAATTCTTAGTTTAATGTGCAAAAAAGAAAGTTAAAATTATTGTTGTTCTCTCATATCATTTGTATGAGGGAAATTATAAATCCTACACATTGGTATCTCTAATATTTCAGTAATTTTGGGGGCCCAAATTAGGTTATGATCGTGGCTAACAATTTCAGCTGATACTATTGAATATGACAGGAACTTTTCACTTAATCTGTGCATTGTATACTCATAAATTTCTGTTTGAATTTTCTTGTTCAGGAACAAGAAGTTCATATTAACTAATTTGTCTCAGGTCATTGAACCATGAGAATGGAAAGTGGAATTTTCAAGAGTTAAACTTAAATTCCACACTTTCCATTGTCATGGCTCAATGACCTGAAACAAATTAAAAAAATAAGCACAAAAAGGATACTCTTTCTAGCTACAGTCATAAAAAAAAACACTTGGATTTTGGGAAGTGGGTGAAGCTGGTAACTTTTCTGTTCCCCATTATACATTTTAGTTGGGGAATGCAATTATAGATGCTTGCCAAAATATTAGCTTATACCCTAGACTTTTTCAAATATCTCCTTTCTTAAAGGAAATAGTCCTTTCCCAAGCTAACATACATGACCATAAATAAATAAAAAAAGTTTTTTAAAAATAAAAAATATTAAAAGAAAACTTAACTCGAGACCTTTAAATAGTTAAAATAAATCAAAATAAATAAATAAATCAAAATTCAACAACATTTACTCACTTTTGTTTATTAGGCAATAAATTGTATCACTTAATGCCCTCCGTAGTGTACCTTTCCTTACACAGTCGGCTTTAAGAATATTTTAGGTTATGCATATATAGTTTAATGGTTGAGAAATAAATGTGATAATTCAGAATTGAATTTTTCAATTTTGTACCTTTTTTAAAGATTTATGCAAATTTGCTATTCAATTTGTGATCCATTGAAAATAAGGGACAATGAGACTGTATGTGATTGTGAATTTATAGAAGTGTTATGGTCATGAGTAATCTTTTTCATGCCTTTTAAGAAAGGAAGCTTCACATTTAATTTTCTATCAAATGGTAAAAATATATGCTTAAAATATAAAAGTTATAGACCAGGTCACTCGTAATATTTTGTTCATATCAGTATACACAAAAATATTCAATTTTTTCTTTACTAAGATCCAAATTCTTAGAATGGAGAAAAGGCATGCCTTAAAATAGTTTAAAAACAAATCTGTCCATTTACCTCTATATTAAAAAGTATATCCTTGTATACTAATGATTTACTTTTTAATATATAGTGCTAAATGTACAAATCTACTTAAGTTTAACTGATAAGAATTAAAGCTTAACAATTGCAAATATTTTATATGTTGTTAATGTCAGAATTTATGTCATTTGTTATGTAAATAATATATTTAGTTCTAATATTGTTATTGTCTTTCATTTCTAGTTTGTCCGGTGACAGCTTAGGTTCTCATGATCATGAAGAGGAAGATGATAATACAGACAGTGATGAAGAATTAGATTCTCCAAAACGTATAGTACAACAGCCTCAAGAAAAAATGGATGTGGATGGTACAGAGAGTAAGTATGATCTAATTACTAGAAAGTAAATATATAATTATTTCCATTTATATTCATTGTATATTATTAGGTAGTCAGAAGTAATTTCAGTTTTGAGGAACCAAGTGTAATATTTTGAAGAATAAAAGTCTATGAAATAAATTAAACTTGTTTAATTAGACTTGGGAATTATAGTTTTCAAGCACCAAATCAGAAACGGTTTCTTACAGATTCATTTTTGTTGTTTCACATGTTCAATTAATGCTTATTTCTTAACATATTAGTTAGCATTGAGGTAATGGTATCTCCTCTGAAGTCTTCTAAAGTTTTTTTTAAAAATGGGTGATGTAGGCGAGGTCTGCATATAAATATTAATTTATATACAGTATTGTGGTAAAAGTAAGCAAGAAGCAAATTTATCTAACATGGCAATGAAACATAACAATTGAAGGCACTTTACAGCTACACTGGGTTTGGAAAAGAGAAATTTTCATGCACTGACTTTCAAGTGTTTCAGAGAACATTCAGCATCAGACACTGGACAGTATAATATTTAAGCATCCATCTACAGACAATATTATACTTAAATATTATGCTATTATTTCTTGTATAGTATGTTAAATTTCATATATAGTTTCCCAGTTTTGACTATAAATCTTATTGCTAACATTCTCAGGATAAGTTTAAGTCAGTAGAAAAATTTTAATTAATTTCTAGTTTGGGATTTTCTTGATAATTTACTCAGTTCAGTCATATCTACCATTTGATATGTCTAAATATATTTTTAACTACTGACTTCTGAATAGTCTCTCTCCTACTCTCATTTCATTCAATTATAGTTTGTATTACATCTTGTTTGATGGGGCTCATTTAGTTCAACAGTCCATTTACAGCTTTACTTGCTATGACTTATGTTTAGTCAACATTACCATTTATAAAATTTGAATATGAACCAATGCAGAATGCCTATCTTATAAATCACTAGAGATTTTAAAAACAATTATTTTTTTTATTATTATTTATCTTCATTTCTAGACATGTTAAGGGAACTTGAAAATGTATATGATTGTGAATTTATAGAAGTGTTTTGGTCATGACTAAACTTTTTCATTCCTTTCAAGAAAGGAAGCTTCAATTTGGATTTTAGTAATGAAAGAATTGAATATTTTTGTGTATACTGAAATGAACAAAGGAAAAAAATGCTTTTTTTTTTTTATGAACTTATTCATTTTGTTTATTAACAAATTATTTTGCACTAAACTGGAAAGTTTTAATTCATTTATTTCTAAATGATTTAAAGACTGTTTTTAATAGGGATTTTTCGTTTTCAATTAAAGGATTAGGTTTTGAAGTGAATTTTCATTGACATGTAACTTTTATTCATAATAGGTAAGTTTTAGGTTCTAGATTGGTGACATTAAAATAGCAGTTAGATAGAAAACTCTTGTACAGTTACCAAGATTAAATTTTATCACTGTCAGGACCAGAATTTTTAACATTATGGATGACTTTTGTGTTTCATAGCTTGGACAGCAACCTTTGATGAAGTTCCTATTGAAACCAATCCAGTTGCAATGGAAACGTCTCCTTGGGATACAGCCCCAGTAACAACTGCATCTCCTGAACAGAAATGGGCAAACTTTGAAATGTCTGGGAATACTTGGGCAGACTTTTCTAGTTTTAACTCTTCTATGGAAAGGTAATGTGTAAATACTTATAAATTCTCATTTCATTCTAATACATTTGATCCTAATATATTAACTTATGACTTGTCTACCAATCTTGTATTGTACAGCAAATGATGTATGTAAGGTAGATTGTGCCAATTAAGATTATAGAAGCATCACAGAATCCATTGATCATTTAGTAGAAAAATATTGGATAAAATAAATACAAATTGAAGGAGTAGAAAAATAAATAAAACATTTTTTTCACCGTTTCTCTCTGCCTCCATTTGCCCCCACTCTTATGTCTGCACTTTGGGCAAGGTTAAGGATAACTTGATTGAGTAAATTGAAGTTACCAAAATTTAAAAATTCATGTTGGAAACTGATCAATAATGGGAATCAACTAAAACAGATGATTGCTATTTCTCTTCACAAAAATACCTTTGATATTCTAGTATATTTCATAGACATTGATTCAAAACTGTATTCTTTGTTATTTTTCTTTCTGTATATCTACTTAAATTTAAACAAAGTATCTGACAGAAATAATTACAGTGATTATTTTGATGTGTGTGTTTGAAAATTGTCATTTCTAAAATTCAAAAAAAATTTTTTTTTATTTTTTAATATATAGGCTTCCCCGTAGCAGTTCACCTGTAGCTATGGAAACTGGTGATATTTCAAGTTCAAATTTTGGTTCTAGTGGTATGTTGATATACTTTGTATAAACAATAAGCAATTATTGTTTGTTTAGGATATATATAAAAATATACAATTGTTTGTCTTTGTGCACTTCCATAAAAATAGGTGAAAACAAATTGTTTTAATGTTATAAGAAAATGTCTTTCTCTCTCCCAAGGTGATGGTTCTCAGTCAAGCCCTCTTAACAGGACAGGTGAAACTGCTGGAAAGAAAGAGGTTGAGAAAAGTACTAAAGACTCCAAATCAAAAGATATATCTTGGAGGTAAGATTTAACAATTCAATTTGCATTCAAATCTTGGACACTTTTTGTGAAAGCATAAAAGCTATTTAATTTTGCTACTACAGCAGAATATCAGGCTAACTTTTGGTTTTTAATTTTGTTAAAATAATCAAATTTGTCTTTTGCTGCAAAATATAGGTTATAAAATAAAAATGAAATTACTTCAGTTAGAAATATTTTATATCAGTTTGAATCGAGATTTGTTTAAACTGAGATAAACTTTTGAAAAATTGTGCCAAAATATTTAAACTGTTCTATTATTCTTGTTAATTTTGTTGGATTTTAATACTTTTCCTTTTTTAGCCATGAGGATTCTAAAGAAGTTAGCACAAAAGAAACTGCTGATCAGCCCAGTAATTTACCAGAATCTGGTGAGCAGAATTCTACAGATGCTAAACTTGAAAATTGTAAAACACAAGACCAAGTAAACTGCCTACCCAAGGGCTATAGGTATGTTTCATTATTTATCTTCTGTTTAATTGTTGTTTTTGGAAAATGTTATCTATTTTGTGAATTAACTTTCTCTACTAATCTTTTAATTGAATATCTCTGAGCTTAGTGTAGTAGTGTAGATTAATAAATCTTACATTAAAAGTTCATTTCAATAATGACAAAGTTGTAGAGAGATTGTTCTACAAAATGGTATTTCAATGATTTGGTTTTTGCTTAATATCTCTTGAAACCCACAAATACACACTTTAACTTATTTATATTCTTATATTGAACTAATCTCTTATAATTATTCTATCAAGTTACTCTTTTCATAAACTCCTCTATAGTAACTAAACCCTGTAATAAACAATTTAATGCATATTGTGAAGGAGATATTCTTGTCAGATTATTATAGCCATTTATTTATTTTTATAATATTGTTGGGTGTTGAATTTTAACAACTGAATATGTATAGGACCTAAACTTTGGAACATTTCCCCCTCACTCCCTTAAAATATCTTTTATTCTTTTAAACAGATATTTCCTTTCTCATTTTTATTTATGTATAATTTATTCATCTTTTATTTAAAATTTCATTTTCTTAGATAGTTTTATCATTGCTTGACTTGTCCTCTCATTATTTTTTATCTGGCAGTTATTTCTATATATTTTCCTCGTCGATCATTTTGATTCTTTCTCAGATTTGACTTTAGTCTCAAAAGTTTTGACACTTGATATGCTAATTTATTTTAATATATTCAACATTTCTTAAGCATTGTTTAGGTTTTTAAAGACCCTATATTTGAAAATCTTCAAAGTACTAATGTGAAATTTTAACAAAATTTTGATAATCTATCATAAAATATAGAACTCGGTTAAAAAAAAATAATATTCAAAATACTTTCAAAGATGGTGATTAGGCTAAAATTTAAGAGTTTTGGAACAAGTTAAACAAAATGTCTTTGAAACAAAAAAATTAAGTTTTTTTTCCTGTTAGATATAAAACTTGATTTAATTGTTTTTTATATAATCTTTTTTTTCTTTTTAATTGCTTCTTACATAAGGATTTTTTTCTTTCAATCCAGTCATTTGTTGGTCAATTTAATTTGTTCATCTAAATGAATGTATTATAACAGTTATTCTTCCTTTCCTGTGTAAAGGTTACATTCTGAGCATGAAGATCATGTCAATGAAGAAGAACTGAATGAAAATTTTAAGTGAGTTTGATGTCTTATAAATATATTACTTGAAGCACATGTTACTGCATAGTGTTGCTTTTGTTATGCACTGTAAAAATACTAATGAGTTGACATATTATAGTGCTTATTTTTCTTCACATGGCATACTTTGCTCAAATGTATTTAACCAAAGAAATATTAAGTTTAAAGCATTATCTCAGTTAATTGTTTTTACCTTTCTAGTAGAACAATTTACATAGTCATCCACTGTTTGTACTTCAGATGTTTGTGTGCTTAAATTTAGAAATAATTTATTCTTTAGTAAACCTGAAATTGCTCCTGCTATTTTCATATGCAGTCCATTATTCATTAATATGTTAGAATGTAAATTAGAATATTGTAAATATATTTCATATATGAGAAAATGAAAAAAGTTTTTGTGTGATGCATTTCATCCTTTAGAACTTCATCGGACTATACATACATGTGAGGAGAGTGGACGCTGAGAATTCTAACTTTTTATTTATTTTATATTTATGTGTGCAGAATATTGCCATTGACAAATTAGAAGATTGAACTTTAAGTAAAAAAACAAAAACATTCATTTCTCTTTATGTGCTTATTTTAATATTTGAAGTCAAACCTAAATGACGAAAATATTAGTAAGATAAGACTATGCATTTCTCTTTTTATAGTTGCTTTTCCAAACTAAAACTACAATCTTTTTCCATTTATATTTGCTTACTTCAAGTTGCAAATTGGTACGAAAGAATGGTGAACATCAACTTGTCTATGGACAAGTTGACGCTTTTTTGGGGGGGTTGCAGGGTTACCTTTATTTATTTTTTTAAACAGTAGGTGTCAGCTCTTTTGTTTTGTTCCTGTCAATCCTAAAAATAATAACCCCTTCAAATAAACTAAAATTGACATGTAGCACCTTTTTAGAAAATAAAAAAAAGATGTATATAGTTATTTTTGTATAAATTTAGAATTTTTTAATACATTTTTAATTTTTATATTTTTCTTATTTTCATCCCATTTTTCTGGAAAAAAAAAACTTTATATACAAAATGTTGATCAATAAAAATTTTTGTTTAATTTTAAGGCTTTCAGTTAATAAAACCTCATTCTGTTTTTCTGAATTTGTTCCAAAGCACTATCGGATAAATAAATTCAAAACCCCAGCAATTTTCTCAATGGAAATTTTCTGCCTAGCAATTTTTCATGCACAATATATATACAGTTGTGGACAGAATTATTCACACCCCCACTTCCATAATTACAAATAAAGCTGGAAATGGAAACTTCATGCAAATTTTTTTTCACAAATGATGAAATAATGGATTTGAAAGAATGTACAACAAAATTTTTATTTTAATTAATTATTATCAATTATACAAAAAAACATTTAACATAGGGCAAAGTTATTGGCCCTCCTGCCTCAATAATCAATTGTGTAACCTTTATTCTTGATTATTATTGCCTTTTAATCATTTTTGATAGTTCCTTACAAGATCACTACACACACTTATAATTATTTCACTCCATTCTTTATTGGCCATAGCTTCTAGTTCCTCCAAATTCGAAGGACTTTTTTCTCTTACTTTTTTCTTCAAATATGCCCATAAATTTTCAATGTGCTTTAGGTCAGGACATTGTGGGGGTATGGCAGTACCTTAATTTTGCTGTCAACTAAGTATTTTGTAACAATTTGTACTGTGTTTCAGGTCATTGTCATGTTGGAACATGACAAGTGCTTTCATGCACTTTGTTTTATATTATTTTTAAGAATATTCAAACACTGCTCTTTATCCATGATACCTTGTACTCTCACTAGTTCTCCTGGTCCAGAAGCAGCAAAACATTCCCAGAGTGGAATGCTCCTATCACCATGCTTTAATTTTAGGGAGGGTATTTTTTAGTTTGTGAGCTTCATTCACTTTACTCCATACATAATGGGAATTCATGTGACCAAATAATTAGTGTGGTTTCATTTGACCCTAAAACAGAGTTCCAATTTTTAATCCCATCTTCTAGATGGCTTCTTGCATAAGCTAATCTACATTTTAAGTGTTAAGCTTTAATCAAGGGAGTTTTCCTTGGGTGACAAGCTCGAGGTCCTGACTCTATGAATGCATCTAGTGACTGTCTTTGTTGATACATTCAACCCTGATGTCTTTACATCATTGTCAATGTCTTTTGTTGTTAAGTGACAATTCTTTGAGACATTGCTAACAGTTTTCCTTTCTATTCTCTCAGAAATGAACTGTTTTCTGCCAGTCCTTATTCTCCAAAAAATGAGTTTCGTACTTCTTGATAATGCTACAAATTGTCAATCTAGGAACTTTTAAATGCTTGGAAAGTATTGTATGTCTATCACCTTGTTTGTATGCATCAACTATCTTCATTCAGAGCTGCTTGTCAAGTTCCATCTTCACTGTGGTTGCAGAATGAATGAGTTATCACAGTACAGGACACTCACATTCTCTTCATTACCTTTTAAAATGTTATAGAATCAGGTCAATATTATTTAATTTTCAAAGGCTGTTTGTATTGAATGTCAAATTAAGAAAAAAACACATTACAATTGCCATAGAGCAATATTATTTCATAGTCTCCATGGGAGTGGGGGGGAATAATTTTGGACTGCACCAATTTTTAGAAAAATCTATAACTATCACTATAATAGATCGAAATTTAAAAAAAATTTCTCTGTTTATTCAAAACTAAATACAGAATCAACTATTTATGGTGAATTCAGTAAGTACTTATAAATATTTGCACTTCCTTCGAAAATATGCAAATATTTGGCAGGGGTTACATAATTCTGTCCACAATTGTATACATATGATAGAAATATAGTTTTAAGGTATGTTATTTATTGGTCAAAGTGCTCAATATCAGGGATAGAGTATGTGTAAATATAAAAGTGGACGTTGAGATCAACATCCAACTGTGACAGTTTGTTTCATGCTTAAACACAATCATCAGGCCTGAAGATTGCATTTAAGCATGAAACAGACAGTTGATGTAAGAAGAGTGAAATGTTGTAAGAACATGGATGTAAATTTACTGTGGATGGTCTAGTGATTAAAGCACTTTCTATGCATTTTCATCTTAGCAAATTACTTTCTCTTTTAATTATAGTCAGTCAGTTAACTGCCATACATGATGCATGGTTGGGCAATCAAGCATCTTTTAATACATGACTGATGATGCAGTTTTTTTCTTGCAGTAGGTTGCTATTTCTTTGTGGTAGAGTGGCTGCCAACCAAGGCTAAAGAACCCAGTCTGTCCTGCTATTCAACCCATAGCTGGAGGGAAAGAGATGGATTCATACTTTTCCCAAGGGTATTTGTGCATAAGTAGCATTTTTTTTTATCAAAATTATGGTCACTGATGATTAGCAAGTAATGCATTGAGTATGTTGTTTCGCAAAAGATCTTTTTTTGTGTTGATTTCTCCTATGTATACTTTGTGATTAAATTCCTCCAAGTTTTAGCTCATTATTTCATTTTGTATTAACGCTCTTATTGTTTTAGTAGTAGTTATAACAAATTTTATGTTAAGCTTAAATTCTTTTCAATTGTAGTTTTGGTATAGTTGGTAGATAGAACAATATATTTTGATTCTTTGGGTTTATCAGGAAGGTTTGCTTTTTCTATTTTGAAATATTTTATGGGACTTTTATTTCATGTTGAATATGTAATAATTAAGGTATTGGAAGAGCTTAAAATTATTTTCAGTGTATTTCTCCTCTTTATGTAAATATTGGGTGCTACAAATATTATTCCAGATTTTATTTTGTTATAGTGAGAATAGAAATTTATGAGATCATTTTTATTAGATGATTTGTGATGGACACTTAGTTTTTAGGCTATTGTTACTGTGGTGTAATGCAATATCTAAAGAAGATAAAATATTGTTAGTTCTCATTTCATAAGTAAACTCTACTGTATGTTTGACTTTGTTTCATTTGTCTACAAGTAATTTAAATAAGTGTATATGAAAACAGATCTTTTACAAAACAACATACTCAATGCATTAGTTGCTCACCGTAAAGAGTCTGACCATAATTTTGCTGTAAAAAATGCTGCTCTAATTAAAAAGAAAGCAATTTACTAAGACAAAAATGTATAGAAAGTGCTTTAATTGCTAGATCATCCACATTGTTTCTGTCCAGGTTCTTAAATTTCACCATTCTTGGCAGATCTATTATCATAATGTGGGATATTTAATGGAAACGAGCAAAAAGAAAGAAAAAAAACTAAATGAAATTGGCAAGACTATATACCGAAAACATTTCCTTTATGTGCATGTGTAGCTGAATGAACATAAACATCACTTGAGTCCGATGAAAACCTAAAGGGCAAAATATGTCATTAAAAAACCTCTCTCTCTCTCTCCCCCCAAAAAAAGGAAAAATTGTTCTTGATATATAAAAATTTATATAACATTTCTGCACATTTAGTGTAAAAGTAATTTGGTTTTAATTTAACTTTTTCTTTTGTTGTGTAGATAGTTTTTGATTTTTGCTTAGTGTGGACACTATGAATTCTTCATATTTCTATTTCACAAATTTGTCTCTGACCCATAATTATATAATCCCCCCCCCCCAGTCTTTTGTACAGGAATAGAGGTTTGTCCCTTGTTTCCTGTTTAGAATTGGGTTTCCAGTTCCTTCTAAAGTCTTTCATTCTCTCTCGCTCCTAGTAGCTCCTTGCATCTTAGTGTCATTGTTGCCTTGCTTGGGTTGAATTGATTTTTTTTTTTTTTTTTTTATCACAATTTTAATGTAGCAAATAGTATAACTTAAAAAAGTAATTTCCTTCATTGTGTACTTTTATTTTTTATTTTTAATTAAAGAGTTCTAGAAGTTTTATTCAGAAAAAAAACATCAGTTTTATTTGTTAAGCAAAATTAGTCATGTGAACTGAGTACATTTTCTTTGTTCACTTCTTTCCCTGATTTAATATTACCATTTCATAAAATAATTAAAAAAAATTTAAATCTAGGAATTTCCTCTATAAATATATGAAAAAGAATACTTAATTATAAACAGTCAATATGGATGTAAATGGTTCCAGGTAAATGTATATATAATTACATATGAATTCTACTCTAAAAACATTAACATTTTTCTCAATATGTTTACTGAAAATCTTGAAAATAATTATAAAAAATCTAAATAGCTAATTTGTATTTGATTTCATAAGAATAAATTTTATTTTTAAAGTACTTTAAATAAAACCTACATAACTTCATCAGTTCTTATTTAATGCTCCGATTTCTGCCTTCAATTGTTCCTAGTTTTGTAATTATTGTTTAACTAGTGTTTATTTAGTGTAGAATTAAAATGTTTCTTGCAAAGCAATCTTCAGTTAATGTGTACAATAGGATAGATTTTGTATTACACAAGAATTCAAATAAACATCATTAGGCATCACTATCATTCAGCTATCAAAAAGAGTGGGAACAGCTTTGAATTTCAAAGTCAAATGTATAAGCTTCCTATGATGTTGGCTTTAATCAAACCCCCACACCAACATCTTAATATATTTATTTCATGGAATTAATCAACTCTGAACTACTTGTATCTTCTTCATTTTTCAAATTGTCAATTTATTCTGTTTTTGTGAAGAAAAAAAAATTGTAGCAGAAAACAATTTAGCTGCTTCAGACTAAATAAAATTTGAACAATGGGATATACTTGAAAGACAAATTTATTTTCATAAGTGTATAATAATAGATTATTTTACAACTATTATTATTATTAGTCAATTTAGAAGTATCTATTAGTTGATTACAAATTGAATTCTTTTGGAGGACCATTTTTGCTAAAAAAAATAGTTGCAAACTTATAGATTTTCAAAATTTGATTTCTTTCACTGGAATATCTAAAATGATCTGTGTTGCAAGTTTACAGTACTATCATTTTCATTATAAAGTTTTCTTTCACAGGAATGTATTTTCACATATTTAACTAATTTTGATATACTAATGTTACATGCACACACATACAGTTCTTGGACCGAGCAATATATATATATATATATATATATATATATTAATGATTAACGATATTATTACCTATTTTACTAATGGAACAAGCATAAAATCTAAATTGTCTTAAATTAGAATTAAGATTTTATCTTTTTTGCAATAAGCTAGATGTTTTTTTTTTAATTCCATATAGAAACATTTTCTGAAAATTGATCTGTTGGAACCTTTGGTTTTGTTTGCTGATTTGTATTCAATGCTTTCAGCTGATAGAATTATTTTTAATATTTTTTATTTCTTTTTAATGCATACTTTACATATTTTTTTTCTCTATTTTTGATAGCTTTGCTTAAGCTTCAGAATTGTTCTTTTTATTTTTAAGCTTAGCCATTTCTTTTTGTTGTTTTGTTTAGTGACCCTAAGAGCAAATACAATTTTGTAAATAGTTGTTTGCCTCTGTGAAAATATATTTTATTATTGCTAAAATGTCTCCTCTCCACAAAGCATGTTGTGGTTTGGTTAAATGTCTTGACATCATATCAGCTTCACAGAAATCTTTTTTCTCATCTTTCCTTCTTTCTCAAACAGACTAACAGTCTGCAGTTACCCTGCTGTTTTCCCCACTCCTCTTCAACTTTTTACTAATCTCTGTGGGTAAATTGGCATTTTTCCTTTTAAGATTGCTATTTTGCTACTAGATTTCATTCTTGCACCCAGTCTGTCAACTCTAGTCTGGACACTGAAGGAAAATGATACAGTCTTGATTTTTATTTTTTTCACAATTGAGAATTTTGACAGTATTTCATCAACAATGACTCACTTATAAAGTGCTTTTATTATGCTCTTAACAAAATAGTTTAACATCTAGAAAACTTATGCTAATTTAAATAAATAAAAAAACACCATAATTACATATAGTACTTTATATTTAACATTCTCATGCATTAAGAATCACACTGAATTTAATTATAATAAAACTGAAATATTAGTCCTTAATGGAGAAAAATTGAAAGGCCAATAATGATAATAAAAAATAAGTAAATAAAAGTAAATCTAAATTATAGGAAAAAATAGTATAAATAAAATAAAAGTAATCTAAATTATAGAAAAAGTCGTACAATTTTAGATTTGTTTATATTTTTATTACTTAAATGTTATTTTTAATGGATACTTGTAATTGAGTCGATGCTCTGTTTATTTATTAAGCAGTATATTTATTTTTGTTTACTGGCCTTGAATATTCAAGAAATCTCATTAAAGAAAAATATGCACTCCAGCAGGATTTGAACTTGTACATATTTTTCAATAAGATTTCTGGAATATTCATACCATTAGACAAAATAAATATATCGGTCTATATTTTTGAGATGAGGTATTATGTACATTATTTACATTAGTCCTCATTTTTGTCGCCATATTTATTACGCTCCGGCCTTCTTCAGGTGGTTGGAATGTCAAACTGAACCCTTTTTTTTTTTTCTTTTTTTTTTTTTTTTTTTTTGCTCACTGGGGTAAACTGTTCTAGTCCACATTTAATGGATGTCAGTTATCTCCTGTTAATTTCCCTCTGAAAGTTCTCAACCGGGTATTGAACTCACAGTCTTTGGGTCCTGTCACTGGATCTAACTAACGCCTTTATCCACTGTGCCATGTGTCCTTGAGGACAGCTGTGTATGAATTTCTGGGTATTATAAACCTAATGTCTTCAGCAACCATTTTTTTTACCAATGCTCATATTGCAATTTTTGCTGTTATCATTGCATGTTTTTACCAGAGCTCATATTGAAATTTTTTTTCTTGTTATTATCGCTTTTCTCTGGCACTCCTTATTACTGGTTCCTATATTGTATTCATTTCTATGCTTGGTCGGCTCAGGAGGTTTTTGTGGCCTAGCATATGTGCTGATTCTTCCAATGGTGTTCTTTGTCTATGATCTCAACCTGATCCCACAGAAGGCAGTGATCTCCCTTCTCTCTCCATATGTGGTCAGTCACACCTGATTTTTCCACTTACCCTCGTGTTACAGCTTTCTGGTGTTCTTGAAGCCTTACCTTAAGGGGGTGGCCTGTCTCCCCTTTATATTTCTTTCAGCAGCTGCATGGGATAGCATACACTTAGTCTTTATTCATGTTATCCTCTATGGGGGTTTTACTCGGGAGAGATATCTGCGAAATAAAGGGTTCAGTTCGACATTCCAACCACCTGAAGAAGGCCAGAGTGTACAATGGCCAAAACATTGTAATAAATATGACGACAAAGATGAGGACAGTAGCAAATAATATAAATAATGAAAATAAATATACTTTTTAATAAACGGAGCCTCTAATCAAATGAGTGTTCATTAAAAATAACATTTAATAAAAATCTGTCAGATTAATAAATAAAAAAATCCATCCCTTCCTTTACAAATTGTTTATATTTTAAACGGCCTTATAACTTTCATTTTTAAGCTTTCACTTTAAACAAATAGGAAAGGGGTAGCTAAAAAAAAAAAAATTGTACCATTTCCATCAATTAGTTTTACAACTGAAGTATGAGAAAATATTTTCAGATGTCTCCAGTAAACTGTTGAAAATTTAAATTTTAGAATATTAAATAACTTTGAGAGAAATACGTTTCGGTGTACATGTAATTTGAGCATATTATGCCTGGATCTTGTCAAAATTGTGTCTCTTTAGAGCGATAATCCCTTTTCAGATGCTGCTTTTGGTGAGTGTATAGCAATTCAAAATCAATTAATATAATATTTTATTTATAACAATCTAATTGGTTTCTAATCTTTCAAAAAAGTCAAAGGCTAAAATTTGCAATCTGACCACAAAAAACATTGTCAGGATTTAATTAATGGGAAAACATGTTAAAATCCAATGTTTTTGTAAAGTAGAACAGGGGTCTGAAACATGCGGTCCACAGGGAATCATTTTTATGACACTTATTTCTCAAATTTAATAAGTTTAATAAATTTGTCCCTTGCCCCAGACATTTGCAGCACCAGTATTCAGTTTGACCTACCCACCAAGTACAGTCAGTGAATTTTAAGGTCAACAGGGTCTGTTCTAGTGCCTCTCCAAAGAAGTGAAGAAAACTCAACCTCCACAACACCATGTATTTTTTCATCAGTTACCTGGCGAGAGAGCATAAATATCTTTTGTGATAATGCCTTGTTCTCTCCCCCCCCCACATACACTTTTTATAAGAAATAAATTTGACAACTCATGAGGGAAAGCAGAAATAAGTATTAAATTTTTTATATACAAGTTTGCTTTTTTAATTTTTATATAAGGTGAAAAGGATAATTTTTACTACTCCTTGAGAAAATGTTCTATTCAGTCTAAAATTGTAGATCATTAATTTTTTTCTCTTTCTCAATTCATCATAAATTATAAGCAAGTACTATAATCACACAGTTTACTTCCATATATGAAAGGTGAGGCCTCAGATACTATTACAAAAAATTCTTTGTTAATAACTATGTAGAAATATTAAAAGAAAAATTACTAATTTCATTACTAGGATATAGTGTCACTATTTATAAGCACTTAAAATGTTCCTCTTAATATTAGATAAGGCATGGTATTCTGTACATGAAACTAATGACACTACGACTGACACCATAGATAAGACAAAACATCAAGCACTTGTTAATTTTCAAAGTGTGTGTGTGTGTGTGTGTGTGTGATACATGGATATTTATCCGTATGTATACATGACAAAAGTTTCTTTCCTTATGTGCTCAGACTACAGTAAAATTTGCTCCTCAAGGGTTGTGTGTGTTTATATATAATTCCTTTTTAGCACATAACATCAATACTGTTTGGGCCAACCTCTGCACCTAATGTTGTATTGATGTAATAATTAGTGATACCTTTTTGTCTATCTTTTTTATACTGCTTTTTATCTTGCAAGTCCTAATTTAAGATTCTTTTTATCTGCTTTTTTATATATATTTATTAAAATAAAGTTTTTCTCTTGTATATTTTTCCATCTGGGTTCTTTTAAGACAATGTAGGTATGCATGCTTGTAGGAAAAGTGAACTTCCCAGGCTTCATTATACTTTCATTTTGTTTCTGCTTGTAATGTTAACTATCTTCAATGATAGCTATTGTTGCTATTGTTCTCAGTACGAGAGATGATGTTGTGACTTTTGTAATTTGATATTGTTCAGAATCAGTTGCTAAATGAATTTCTCTTTCCTCATTGCAACATATAGATTATTTTATATTTATGTATAATTTAACAATATAAAGAGAATTCTTAATGTGGTACACAAACTTTGAAATTGATTTGCTTCTATAATAAGTACAGTCGGCTTGTCACTAGTGCATCTATTTTTCATTCTTTAATAAGAAAATCTCTGCTAATATAAAACTGATTCTTGAGCTTACTGGTTGGTTTATAAAAATGTTCCTATTTTTATCTTAATTTGCATAGTATTATTACTTAAATACAGTTATAAATCTGAATTTGGTTCATAGAATATTTGATGCTGAAATTACTTTTAAATGTTTAGTCAGAATTAATTTTCTTGTTGATATTTCATTGTAAGAGTCAGGTTTTAAGTTTTTTGGATATTTGTTCACAAATTCAGTTATTCGAATATTGAAAAAGCTTGGCAAATATTGAAAGGACTTGGTGGATAAATCTTGAATTTAACCTGACTCTGCATGTTTACCCTTATGTTGTTTGTTTCACATTGCAAAGTCATCCTTTTGCTTGCCTATCATCACTCTTGAATCTTTTTTAACGAGATATTGCTTGCACTAAGCATCCCAAAATTTGTGTCCGAAGTTGATAATATAAACAATCTTATAACTTTTTAATTTTAATTGCAGATATATTGTAAATGTTTGAAATTAATAATATTAATTTTTTTTTTTTTTAAATGTCTAAACAAATTCCTAAATATGTTTTACAATGTATGTGTATTTATGATTTGTCATTTCAGTTCTATGTCTCAATCGAAAGACAAAAATTTTGTCAGTTAATATAGCAAGATTCAAATAAAAACTGAAGTTATTACAGCAATTGTTAGTTGCTCAGTAGTTTTGATTTGAAATGTTGATATTTTCTTTATATTAGTGAATGTTGGATATGAAGTTGGTTTATAAAAACAGAAATGGCAACATACTATGGAAATCTTTTTTTGTAAAATTAAATTCCTGATTAATGCTAAGTGAAATAACAGCTGTTTTTATAATAAACAACAACATTAACTATAGATTATAAAAATATTCATTTTAAGAGCTTTCAAATCACTTGGTTTTTACATTACTATAGATAATACTGTCATACTCGACTTAGTTTGTGATTCTACTATAAGAGAAAATATATCAGTACTAGTTAACATTTTCAGGCATAAAACAATACAAAAGTATAATTGATAAAATTTGTGAAACACAATTCAGCAGTTTGATTCACTCTTAATGAATATCAAGTATTTACACTACTTGATTGGAGATATACTTTTTGAGTGTAAGATTTGAAAAATGGAATGGTTGATATGTTTAACAACATATTAAGTGACATTTTTTCTTTTTTGCAATAGTCTCTAATGCATCCAATTGTATAAAAGCTTTATGATATTCTGGAAATTTTGATTTTAAGTTCAGTTATGTTTTTCCTAAGTATTGCACATAAGATTCCAAATAAGGTAAGTGGTTGCTCTGAATTCAAATACATTTTTAAGTCTATGGTAAATATATATAAACATACACACTCACATTTTAAAAAGCAGTTATATCTTTAAAAAAATGCTAATAATGGTGTATTTATCACAAACTTCAATATTCCATTTTACTGGATTGATTTCAAATATCTAATTTGTCTTCTCCTTTTCCAGTGTAGCAGTAAAATATTTTCTTTTGCAAGTTAGATTTAAGGGGAAAAAAGCTAGTTTTTCAATCTCTGTAAATATAAAGCAGGTATTAGCTATTTTGTCTCCTTTAAATGCTGTCAAATGCATTATGCTGAGGAGATGCTGAAATGTTCTCAACTCAACTATGTACTCCCAAAATAAATTCTGATGCATGGTCATTTGGTCAGATTTTGGGAAGTAAATTGGGCTTAGTTCTCAGCACCTCCCTCATAAATAGAAATCAATCAAGGAAAATTTGAAAAGACAATTTACTGTTTGTTTCAATCCTATACAGAAAAATTAATACTCCACAGCTGTTTTGTTTCTTGATCAAATAAATTTATATTTCTTATTTCATGGTTTCAATAGGTTATATAAAATTAATTTGACTGACTTTTTCCTTCTCCCCCTCCCCTCACAGTTTCTTGTCGTCTGTTGGCCTTATCAAGCCTGGAGTTACTGAAGAACCAGCTGCAGCTACTCCAACCACTGCCTCAACCACTGCCCAAACCACCTCAACATGCATGACGGCTATTACTACTTCTGCAGCCAGCTCTTCAATTGCAGCTTCAACTTCTGATTCTGCTGCTGCTGCTGTGACTAACAGCATAGCTCCAACTGCAGCTGCTGGAGGAGAGTCAGTGGGAGCTTCTGCAGATGCGGAAAATAAATTTCAACCAGCAACTGCAGCCGGTGATGCCAATAATGACAAATCTACTTCCAGCACAGACAATAGCAATCCATCATCTAAAGCCAATTTGATTGAAGATGTCAGGTAGGTACAAAATCATATACCTTCTACATTGATTCAAATAAAGTAATATTCTTTACTTAGACTGTAGATGCAGCCCAATCTGAGTAGTCAACTTTAGAAATTACACTCCTTTTCTCTAAACATTCCAGTTCTTGATTTACTGAATCCAGAGCATATCATTAAAAATGGACTGTGCATCTTCTGTTTGTACTAACTGTTCTATTGTGCTGAATAAAACTTAATTTGGATTACTCTACTCCATGTCTTTTATTACAATTTATTCAGCACAATCATAAATACTTTTCCACTTTACTGACTTATCAGAAATCAGTGGCATTTATGTTTGATTCAAAACAGGCTGAGAAAATAAAAAAAATGATAAAATCCAAAGGTGGCCAGGCTTTCTTTCTTGATCTGGCTATAATTTCTTTCTGCAGAAAGCGGGGTTCTGGGTTTTGTAGTCCCATCTTCAAACTTTTGGAGAATTACTGCTCCAATCCCATAGTTGCTAGTATCAGATGCTACAATTATTTCTTTTTTAGGGTCAAAATGCGGTAACAATAAATCTGATACCAGACAGCTTTTTATTTGCCCGAAATATTTGACCTACTTCTTGAAGAACTTGCATTTATCTGAGCTTGAAGCCATATTTGTCAATCTTCTGGAACACTGCCTTGATATGTTTTTTGTGCTGTTTGCTGTTTTTGCTCTTTAGCAGGATATCATCTAGGTACGCTATGGCAATTTCTATTCCAGCTAACATGGTGTCCATTATTTTCTGAAACAAACTGGGAGCCACTTTTAACCCAAACGGGAGACGATTTAGCTTGTAGAGTCCCTTGTGCCTATTAATTGCTAATAACTTTGAGCACTCTTTCTCTACTTTCAGTTGTAGATATGCACCAGACAGATCTATTTTAAAAAACACTTTGCCACTATTTAGCTTAAAAAATATTTTCCAGTGAAAGTAAAGGGTATGTGTGGTCTTTCAAGCAGTCATTTAATCTGGATGAAAAATCTGCACATACTCAAATCTTTTTGTTCTTTTTCCTTACTTAGACTGTAGATGCAGCCCAATCTGAGTAGTCAACTTTAGAAATTACACTCCTTTTCTCTAAACATTCCAGTTCTTGATTTACTGAATCCAAAGCTGAAAATGGTACATTCCTTTTTGGTCTGAATACTGGTCTTATGTTGTCTCTAAGTTTGAACTGGACCTCAGTTTTTGTGCATTGTCCGAGACCTTCAGAAAACATGTCTGGAAATTCGTTTTTCAGATCAGAAATAAATTTTTCTGTTTTTTCAGATTTTTTCCTTTACTGGCACATCCACTTTGTTGCAAAATGAATTTATAGATAATTCCCATAAATCGAAATGCACAATCCAATCTGTACCAAATAAATTCATTGTATCTGGAGGAACATAGTCTTCTTCATAAATGATATGTTGCAATTAAATTCGCCTCTAAAGTTTAGCTTTTTACCAGATACTCCTCTAGCTATTTTGTTTTGGTACTCCTCAATGATGGACAACCTATTTTCTTCCATGTTTGTTCATTCACAATAGAAATATCACTTCCAGTATCCAACAATAACTTCATTGTATGACCATTTATTTTCCTATTTACGTATTTCCTTTTTTTTTTTCCCCGCCATTTTCAATTTCGTTCTTGGATAAAACATTTACTTTCCATTTAAATTTTTGCTTCTTTCTTTTTCTGTCTATAGCAACAGTGGGAGCTTTTGTGACAAACATAGCCACACTTGAAGCAAAAAACGGTCCTTTTTTTAAATGAAACACCCAGGCATCACACTGGGATGTTTTCACCTTATATTTTGTAAATTTTGGTTGTTTTATCGTGTGGACTTGAAATGTGCATTTCTTTGATCTGCATATTGTCTCTTTTTACACTTATTATTATATTCCTCAGTCACCTTCTGTAGCATAATTTGAGGGTCTTGCTCCATAATTGTCAGAATCCTTGATCTGATGTCTTTGTCCTTCTCTGCTGTAAGTCCCGGGATGAAGATTAAACATTTAAACATGTTGACTGAAAGGTCACCTAATTTAAACAATTCACATTGTGAATTTGCATTGCCTGCATAAGTCACAGTCTTCATTCTCTTGTTTTACAATGTTTAAACATTTGTATCAAGTATGAAACAAACTGTCTCTTTCATTGAAAATTCCTGACAAAAATTCTTGTTTCTGCAACAACTGTTGCTGTAATTGTTACTGCTGCAACTGCAAACTAGCATGTAATACTTTAGTCAATTCAGTCAGTTGTTCCATTTTTATTGTGTAATTTCATTGAGTATTTTCAACCTAAGTTGTTCAAATTCGTAATTACTACTGCTGTACATTTTACAGTGTTTTGGGGTCTTTCTCGCTATGAGTTTGAATCAAATGTGGCATTGTCACTGTTGTATCCTTAAAGAGGTTACAAACAGACAAAGGTGGTACTCTAGTGAACGAACAGCAACATGCGAGTAGATGAAAAAAAGAGGTTTATTGTAAAAGACAATACACTATTGAAAGACAGAATCTGGTGGCAGGCTAGTAATTCCCGAAGCAAGCCCCCAGGTATATCCTGTGCTTACCATATATAGCTACTGATATAATCAGTTCACATAGGCGACAGGGAGTGTGGGACATTCCATTACAACAAGATCTTACCCCTGCTGGTCTCATTCAAAACTGTTCTCCTGAAATACAAGACTCTGACTTACCCACTCAAAACTTTGAGACCTTAGATTCCGAAAAGACTAAATCTAGTATTGATACACCAAAAAATGAAATTGAAATTCCTTTACGTTGATCAGAGCAATCGCGTAGACCTCCTGACCGCTTAATTTATGAGTAAATCTTTGCTGATTTCCTTAAATCAAATAAGGTTATAAAAGAATTGCTTAGAAAATGAAATAAATCTGGTTAGGATATAACCTTTCCTTAATATCGATTGACTAACTGCCACTAATTATTTCTAGAAGCAGGGGGAGATTGTGGAGAACATTCCTTCAACCCACCTATTGTTAAAAATGGACTGTGCCTGCTTATAAATAGTTTTTGCTTGTACTGTTTTATTCTGCTGAATAAAACCCAATTTGTGTTACTCTGCTATATGTCTTTTATTACTTTTTTTTTTTTTTTTTTTTAAGCATAC
The DNA here is from genome assembly GCA_903632075.3 of Acanthosepion pharaonis. Lineage (NCBI taxonomy): Eukaryota > Metazoa > Mollusca > Cephalopoda > Sepiida > Sepiidae > Acanthosepion > Acanthosepion pharaonis. The sequence continues at coordinate 4,264,703 of CAHIKZ030004103.1, read as the reverse complement.
TAAATTTTACTGTAATTTCCATTAAAAAATATAAAATAGGAGCAAATGCAATATTATCATACTACAAATTTAGAGAAAAACCTCCACTGAAATTTTGATAACTAAGGTTTAAAATGAATTTTTTAAAGTGAATTTTAGCTTTAATTGAAAGTTAAATGATTAAATTTACTATTTTCAGTAAACAAAATACTCTGGTGTATTTCAACTAGAAATTATATAGATTGTAATGTCAATTTTTTTTTTTTTGCTCTCTTTCAGAAAATTGATAAATACTGGCCATTTTTGACACCTTTGTAAACAAAAGCTATTCTCGTTTTTAAAAAACTTCCAAAAATAAAATGTACTTTTCTGAAACTTTAACTGAGGAATATTAGCTGATTTAAAGTATAATTAATCTGATTTCAAACATTAAATATTACTTATAGCATAAAAAACAGATATAACCAAGAGTCCTGTTTTTCTGACGTGCTGATTGATGTTATTGACAGACTAAGGTGTAGACAGCTAAGTACGGATGACCAGAATTGACATAAATTTACAAAATCTAAGTGAACACTTTTTTTTTTTCTATTATTTTATTTATAAACATATTTTCAGCAATTATCTAATATTTTATTGCCTTTTAGTTACTATAGTGTTATAGCCTTACATTTGAAGATGCATTCTGAAAAATTTAAAATACTATTGTCACAAAACCTCTCTGGGGCTCGCTCCTGGCAAGATGACAAGTATTAAGTTACAACCCTTATATTTATACCCACCGCCTGGACAACGGCAAGTAAATTGCTGATATCGGGTTGGACAATTTTATGGGATGTCACTCCACCACAAGCAAGCAGGGGAAGATGCGACACAGAACCTTCGAGCAACCAAACGCGCGATTAAATGTATAAACCCCTGCCAAAAAAACAACTAAGCAGAAATAAAATTGACTGAGCATAAAAGAACAAAATGTTCATATCTCAACAAATTGGGGTAATTCACCTAATTTTTGTCTGGAAAAATGTGTGTGATGAAATTTTCTTTAAAATGTTTGTGTGTGCATTCTACGGGCTGGGTGAAAAGGAAAATAAAAGTTTCTCTTTTTTTTTTTCTTTTTTTCTTTTCTCTCATGATATCACTGTTTCTTGGACAATTAATTCTTTTTGATGCAAAGTTCTTTCTCTCAAAATTTTTTTTTTTTTTTTATTGCACGCTTATCTTGTTATTCCTTATTTCATAACTTGTCATATACATTGAGAACGAAATAGGTTACTGAGGTCGGCTTCCTCGTCTTTCATATTCTCATGTTTTCCGTTCATCAATTTCAAGTGTAGCAATGCATGTCTGGGGGAGATTTTTTTTCTTTTCCTTTTTTCGTATATCTTCTATGCTTATCATTAAACTCATTTTTGTTCTTTCAGTTTTTTGCAAACATTTAATTCTGGTTTAACGAGCCATATTCTTCCTTCCTTGTGATCTGATTCAAACTTCTCAGGATTTCTTCCTTCGATGTGTTCCATTCAGATTTTGTTTTCACCGTCAGTTAAGAAACAAAAGTGCCATAGTTTCTTATATCTTTCTGACTGTTTTTGTAAGCTCCCCACATGAGTTGGCTTGGGGTGTTAGCTTACATTATTCGCCAAAAAACAGGCATGTCTTTTTCCAGCTAGAATTTTCAGCCAACTAACAATAAATTTCTCCTTGTGATCTCGAACTTCCTGCCATTTCGCACCATACGAGAGCATCGACCAATCAGCATTCTGCCCTTATAACGGCCGTTTGTTGTCAAGCTGTTTGCCAGCTTATTACTATTAATAACTTGACCGTTTCAGTGGGGGTGCTTGGCAACTGCCAATCAACTCACACGTGACCATGACACACTTTAATTTCCAGACGTCTCGTCTATATCCACTGGTGAGATAGATATTCTACTTTTGAGGAAATATGAATTTGACCAGCCCCAAGGTCAAAATTCAAAACACTAAAAAAAAAAAAAACTACTAACAAAAAAAAAATATTTCTTCTTAAAAAAAAGTTTTTTAAAAATTACTCAATTGAAGTATAAACCACGCTAAAATAAATACATAAAATAAAAATATTTAGTGAAATAGAAATTTTAAAAAAGTAAAACCTTAAATTTTAAAGTTTTTAAAACTTTGAAGGGATGTTGTGCAAAACCTGTTGAGACATAAACACAAAATGAATTAAAAAAAAAAAAATGCAGACAAGCAAATTTCTCAGTAAAGGGAGGACAACTCTTATAGCATGTGACCTTTTCATAATAATATCATGTACAGACTACCATACATATGTAAAGATGGAAATGTTTCAACTAAAAACAAAAAATTATTTTAAAAATTTTAATGCAAAATGACTTATTAAAGCTTAGCTTTAAAATTTTTGATTTGTAAATATAGTTTCCACTTAATTACAATATCACCTAAAAGAAAGTAATGCAAAATTTTAAATGATTTTTAAATTATTATAAATAAAACTTCAAAAAATGAAAACAGATCTTTTAAAAATACATTATTTGTCAAAAAAGTTTTTTCTTATGACAATAGAGTCCTTAATGTATCTTAAAGATAAAAGCAATTAAGTTTTTTTAATTAAATAATGTCATACTTTCATTGCATTTTTTAGTTTAGTTTATGATTCAGAGCAGATTTTTTGCAAAAACGGCAATAGCTTGAAGAAAAAAAATTTTGGAAAGAAAATTTAATTTCTCAAAATTTCATGAAGGAGGCAGGTAACATATGTTATAAAAAAAAAAAAAAATTTGCTAAGATTTTCTAAAACAAAAAATTTCATTCATTTGTGAATAAGTCCTGAAAGTTTCATTAAAATCCGACAATTATTTGACTTTTGCAAGAATTTCCAAATCAATGTATTTTTCTCCAGAAAAAAAAACACAAAAACCCTAATCATAATTATTACGTCAACAGGGACATTAAAAAAAAAAAAACAAGATTTTTCTTTCCTCTTAATAACATAAACATTTTGATGATAAAACATTGAAAAAAGCCCCAAACTTAATAAAAAAATTAAGTTAGGGGCTTTTTTCATCTTAGGTTGTTTTTCAGCATAACATGATGTAAAGTTAATGTCATAATTCAATAATTTTAATCTATTTTTAGATATAGTAAACAAGTTGTACAAAATGTAAACCCTAACACAGCTGCTAAATCACACATTTTTAAGAGTTAATTTTTTTCTAGCTACTTCACTAATCTTAAAGTATTTATGACAAAATAGCATTGCATAGTTACTTCATTTCTAAATAAAATTTTTAAAAAATGTACTTTCATGTTTTTGTTCCATAATCCATAGTTCCAATATGGTTTTTGTTTCATTAAAACAGTTTTAAGGTGAATATTTAATTCAAAGATTAACATGCCTATAACATTTTGTGTGGAGTGGAGGTTGATAGATCCAAAAATGTCAAATTATATATTGTAATATGACATTAGAAAAGAAAAAAAGATGCCAAGATGAAGAGGAGTGTTTTTTGGAACCAAATCAATTGTTCTTAATCTATTATTCTTTTTAATCCTTCAGTTGTCTACAACCAAAAAAAACTACTGCTAACTCAAACTGAAGCTAAAAATCATTGCTGTTAATGAAATGACAATATTTGAAATAGGCCTCCAGTTCTCATCTCCAGTTGTACCAAGAATTGGTCTTTAATAAATAAAAAAAAAATGCCATGATTTGAACTAGTTTTAATAAACTAGGCTATATACTGGAAAAGGTTTAAAAGAAAATTTGGCAAGAGAAAATAAACCCTCTAAGGCTGCAATTAAGTTGCTAATCGTTAAACAAAAGAAACTGGATCATCAATTTGTCAGAATGGTTAGCTGGGTAATACTTGAAATAAAAATGTGGAATCAATTTCTTCAGTTTTTCAGAAAATGGAATATAAAATCTGATATTCTCTTTGTTGTATATAGATAACTAGCAAGATGTATATATAATAACCAAATATCTATTGAGTGATGTTTATTGATCTAAACTCTTTTTGACTGAATATTGTCCATACTGGTTAACATTTTCCTTTTTCTTTTCAGGTCTCAAGCAAAAGAAGCTATGGAAAAGTATGAAAAAGCTATAACAGCATCTATGAAAAATGGACCCATTTGAATTTTTTTTTTTTTTTTTTTTTTTTCACTTGGTCCTGAATGTTGTCCAGGGCAGCAGCAGCAGCAATTCTTAACTTGCCTTACAACCAGTCCCCTCCCCACTGACCAACTAACTGACTGACCTGTGCACAATATATAGATGGCCAGTGGTATTGTGGTACTGCCAGTTTAAACCAGTAACAACCACTAACTTGTGCTGAAGAAGCAGGACATCTATGAGAAGAAAAAGGGAGATTTTTTTTTTTTTTTTTGATTTTTTTTTATTTCATTTTTTTTTTTTTTTTATCTTCCACTACCATTAAACCTCAATGGCTGCTGGCTTCAGTTGAAATCTTCTTTTACCCTGGTTTTGTTTTGTTCTCTTTAAATTATTTCTTAATATCCCAGCTCCTACTCTTAAACCCCACCCCCCATATGTCATCATCATTATAGTTGCCATCTTCCTGCTCCTTGTCTACAAAGAGGTGCTGGGGTACTGTGTTGCCCATTTGCCTGTTGTCTGCTGCCAGTGAACTCAGCCCCTGCCCAGTCTGGTGCTGCTGCCAGCTGGCTGTCAGGAGTATGGCAGGGGCTCCTCCTTGCATCTTATGAAATGGTTTAACTATGTAGAAATCTTCTTTTCTCTCCAGCAACCCCCACCTTTTTTTTTTTTTTTTCTTTCTTCCCAGAGATGATGACAAAGGAAACTGGAGAATTATCATTTATCTAGAAATGGTTTGTTCTCCAACTTCCCCTTATCTCTTTCCCAAGCCCAAATGTTTTTATAAAAAAAAAATAAAAAAAAAAAAAAAAATGGTGGGGGTTCTGGAAATACATCACCAAATCATAGATTCTTTGAGCTTTTTAAAAATTCTGGTGCTTTTTATTTTCAGATGATATAAATACAAAAAGACAAAACAGGACAGTTAGAGCTGTCATCACTGTACATTTTTGTGATAACTTGTAACAGAGAAATCCCCAGTGTATTTTTATTTTCCAAAACCCTTTTTATTGCAATAATAACAATGATGATGATGGTGATGACTGAATTGATGATTGATTATTCTAACTGCTGCCACCGTTTCTGGCATAAGCCCACACCACCATTACCACCTTTACCACCATTGCCACTACCATCAGTCCTCCTCTTAACCACTGGGTTGTGTCTGTCTCTAAAAGAAATCAGGGAGGAGGAGGTACATTTCTGGGCCTTGTCTTAATTTTAGTGAAATACAGTTTGTAATTATAGTCATGTGGGCCACTCATGAGAGATTTATGAAGGTACTGTGCAAATCAAATTTTACCTCCTGGAACAAGTGATTTGTGAAGGATTAATGCAATTTTATAAATAAGTTATTTATTTTTTTATTTTTTGTAAATTTCTAATATTTCTAAGGACTAGTGTACCAAAGATGAAGTTTAGCCATTTCTTCTTAAATAAGCTAATTTCTGAGAGAAATGTCAGAGATTTTAGTTTTTATCAAGTAACAAATCTTGACCTTTGCAGACCCACCCACCATGTTGCTTCCTATTTGTAATAGCAGCAGCTATTTGGTATTTTGTTCTTTAACTCTACACCCTCCCATTGACTTGTGTTAATATCCAATACAGTGAATTAACATCCTCTCTTCATCACCAAAATGGAATAATTGCAGAAATTAATAATAGATGGATGTTTAATACAGAAAATTTTAATTTTTTTAATTGTGTTTCTGTTGAAATTTAAATTTCAAATCAATGTACTTCATATATAGAACCTTTTTAAAATAAAAAAATTCTTTGCTGTATCAATAATAGTTAATGTATGAGCTAATTCAAGTAGAAATTTATGCTTAAAATTAATTTGAATGCAACATTTCAGAATCAATTTAAAATAATAGGGTTAAATGTTGTTAATTCTAATTGCATTGTTTATTTTATTTTTTGCTTGTCTGACTTGCAATTAAAATAATTTGTCTGCTTTTTCTTATTCTAAGTTTTCATGCTGTACTGTGCTTAAATGTTTATGGATAGTTGCAGATTATTCACAATATTAAGTAGATTGTCAAAGACAGTATGACTTTAGGTTATTTCCATTTTCTGTTTAATCCATCAATTTCTGATATAACAGATATTTGTGTTGACCAACGCAAATAAGAATTAAGTGCAGTATACCTGCTATTATTAACTATAATCTCTTATAATATGTGGCTTAATATATGCACATTATCAGTAAACTATAGTATGACTGCATTGTAATTTTTATTCCAATCTGATATTTAAATGCCTCTTGTAAATCCTGCTGCTTGAAGTATTGAGTTGTATGCAAAAAAAATACCAATGTTAATGAATTTGTTGATCCACTGAAATATCTTACATGTTGGTGATGGTTACAATGTGGCTGGTTTTGACACTTCACTGTAGCTTTTGTTTTTAAACTATTTTCACTAAACTGATTCACTTTTATAATCTCAGCTTTTTTCTTTTTCACATCAAGTGCTTAAATATTTATTATACATAACTTAATAGTGTTAGATCAAGTAAAATGTTTCCCCACTCATTAAATGCCTTTCTATTTTACTAATGTATTCATAAGGTTGCCCTCTTTGTCCTTCTAACAATCTAGTCAACTCTTATGCAGAATGCACAAGTGCTAATGAATTATCTTGTAAAGCACACAGAATATAATTTTTGTATCTTTCATTTGAGAACTTATTGAGATATATGCTACTAATATTTTACTAATAAAATCTTTTTGCAGTGTCAGCTGAACAAATTAATAAGACTCAGAAAAATAAAACAAATTAAAACATCTAATGGCTGTATATACCAGAATGGTTTCTTCTATCTAATTTGATCCCTCCCCTCTTTGGTTCATAGTCTTGGTTTGCATTATTTGGAGATTTTCTTTTTTTTTTTTTTTTATCCTCCTTCTTTCTAAAGGCTATTACAAGTGGGATAAGCAAATTGTGTCATGACTTTCCTCTTAATATCATTTTCATCCTGTCTGAGCTCAGGAGGAGGAGGAGGAGTGCCTTCATTAACCTTTCATTATACACAGCTCACCACTTGTGTATATAAATTCTATGTAAAGATTTCTGAAGAATGCTGCCATCACCGCCTCACACTGATTTTGGTTGACTGACTTTGCAGAATAATGAGTCTTGGGAATGTTATTTTGGTCGAGATTTGCTATTTGTAATTTATAAACGGGATAAGAGCAGCCAGTTGATTTTATAGCCTGCCCACCTCCTACTGTGATCAATCAAACTCATTTATTTGATTTAAGAGCAGAATTTAATTTTGTAGACTCTTCACCTGCTCTGGCTGTTAGCTACATTACATCAGTTCACAAATCCTATGTTTCTATGTTAGTATGCATTTGAACATATTCCCCCCACCCCACTGCATGAAGATGTATGTAGAAACACTCAGTAGCCCAGTCTACATTCACATGATGACAATAAAGATGAAAATTTTGCTTAAGCTTCCTTCTGTTTCTACTTCCTTGCTTCTTTTGTACTTCTTAATTGTCATCTTGCCAAATTTTCTGGAAAGTTACTACTTTCTTATAATTGCTAGTAGTACCATTGTGTGAATTTGTGGCCTTTTTAGGTTGACATTCCAGATTATTTTTTTTATTGATGGTGTTGCTAGGGTGAGGTTTGGCCTTAATCAGTGCATATAGTTCCCACCTTCCACATCTTTAGTCTTCTCAGGCACTAGCTAAAACTCTACATGCAGATGAGACAAGGGAGAAGAAAAAAAAAAAAAAAAACAACACAAACACTTTTCTGAATCTATGTATGCACACACATATACACACAACCCCAAGATGATTTTGTTGTATATATGTTTACATCTGTCTGGTGGGCATCAATTCATATTCTCATATATTGAAGAGGAATTTAAAGGCAATTGGTTGGGGACTTGAAGACATAGAATTAGTGTATCATCAAGCACTGTTCTCTGTGCAAATTCAGTGATAACTCCACTCTTAGAGTCTAGCTCAGGTTTGCCTTATGCAAGTGACACTTCCAAATTATTGTCTTGTCCACTGTTGATGCCTACTAGTTTGACCTAGAGAATGGGTAGTATATTCAATGCAGTGTGCATTCATTGTTGACTGCTTAATGTTGTTTGCAGCTGCTGTAAAGTGGGATAATGGATTGGTGAGCAGGCTGTTTACCTTGGCATCTGAATGGTTGAATACAACTTATTCTCTGACAACTATTTAGCAACAGCTAAAGTAATTTTAACAATTGCACTGGCCTTCCATCTGATCACTATTGTTATTGTTGCTATATCCAAAGTTAGGAAGCTGTACTTTAAGAGCAAGTCATTTTCTCTCTGACTTCTCTTCCAATGGTAATGAGATGTGGCCAGAATTTGAAAACCAAGGTTTTTAAAACAAGAGACAAACTTTTGTTTGACCTCTCTACTGTGTGCATGTGTGAGTGCCTGTTTCCACTGAGATCTATCTCTTTCTCTCTGCCCTAACCATTCTCCTGCCTGCTACTCCCCATCATTTTTCATCACATAGACAAGGTCAAGAGCAGCAAGTGGTGCTAGCTTCTTGTTGGACTCTTATTACAATCCTTCAGTGTGACACAAGTTATCTGGATGAATACCTTTTCAAAGTGTGAACAAGTTAGAATTGTGCCAAACACAATCATATTTTGGGGTCATCAGAAACAAAACAAAACAAAAAAAAAAAAATGTATTTTGGCATTATACTTGTAAATCTACCGCAATTTGTTTAAAAGAATAAATGAAAAAGAAAGAAAAAAAATTGGTCTTGATTTGTGCTTTATTTTAAGTTTTGCTTATTCATATGCCTGACAATATTCACATGTTCTAGCTAAAAGTTCTATCATTAAGTTTTTTGTTTAAGTCTAGGGTTTTACCACCCCCAGTAATTACAAAAAATAAAACACAATCTGATATCAAGAACTTTATTCACATTGGTTTTAAAAATTCATTCAGTCCACAGGCATACATCAAAGTGAATATCTACAAGATGATTGGGTTAAAGAAAAAAGTGGGAGTGAGGGATTCAGAGTTACTCTGTGATTATCAACTCTTCTATGCCCCAGTCTTCATAACTGCCATCAGGTAAGTAACGGCGGATGATGATAGGAACTTTACGTGCTCTGAGGAAAAGAAAACATACCATTATAAAAGACATACAACTATAAATTTACATCAATATGAGTAATCATTTAAAAATGACTTTTTTTTTTTTCTTTTTTACACACACCATTCTCTAATTCCTTGGTGGCTGGTGAAAACACTTTCTTTTCCTGAGAAAGTAATGAAAGTTTAAAGATAAAGTACAAATGTGACTGGTGGGAGAGATACTTACTTCAACTCTTTCATAGCAATTTGTAGTGGGTCTGTCTCTCCTTCCAATTCTACCATCACTGGGGCACACATACTGGACAATGTAAAATCCAAATTTTAACAAGTAAATCATTTGACTTGTGTGTGTTTATATTTCTATTAAGACAATTTTAGTAAATTAAATGCAATAAAAATCACTGCAAACAGTATATTTGCATAATTTTTTTTTTTTTTTAAATTCAATTTAATGTTAGATTAAAAATTACCTGCTATTTAAAAAAAAAAAAAAAAAAGTTAGCAACTTTTGACTTGTTTTAATTTATACTCACGCAATCTGTAAAGCTCTTGTTCCAAGCACTCTAGCTCTCTCGTACTTTGTCATAAAAGGTGTTGTGATCCTTTTGGTCGGATCAACTTTCAAGGAAGATTCCCCACTCGGCAAAATGGAAATATTTTCATTTTCTTCCTGTAATGCAAGGAATAAACAAAGATGGTAAACAAATATAAAACTAGGTACCTTCACTTTTTCACTAACAGCATATGATTTAAAAAAAAAAAAAAAAAAAGGCCCCAAACTTAGTTTTATCATCAAAATTTCTTTTTATTAAGAGGAAAGACCAAAGTTTTTTTTGTGTGTGTCATTGGTGTAACAATAGCTGGCAATGGAAATTCTAGAATTTTTTTTTTTTAACAGTAAAATAACTGATTTGGAAATTCTTGCAAAAAATCAAATAATTGTGGGAATTAATGAAACTTCAGGACTTATTCACAAATGAATGAATTTATTTTTAGAAAATTTTGGTAAAAAAATTGTTACATTTGTTAAATAAAGTTTCAGAAAAGTATACTTTATTTTTATTACAGAGAATTACATTACAATGCTAACTGTCTAAAAAAAAGAGGGGTGACTAATCAGCTATTTATGAAAATTCATTTTAAGCCTTAGGTATACTGAATTAGTGGAGGTACCTATATAAAACCGAAATGGTAAATGAAAATTTTTAACATGAAACAAAAACTTTTAAAAAAATCATATTCCTAAAATATTTCATATAGAATTCAAGGTGTGGATGCAACTTGCAGAGATTAAGATTTGATTGAAATATTTTATTGTTCTCTGAATCACTTTACCATTTGGAATTGGAATAATTTGGTGTGATTTAAAAAAAAAAAAATTTATGTAGTATCTTGCATTATAGAGTATCACAAAGTAAACAAGTATTTTGATTTGCAGTAGCCTATAAAGACTTTTTATTCAACCAGTCTTTCTTTAGATTGATCAACAGTGTTGTTTGGAGCTCTCCTGTGACAAAAGTTCATCACAGCCAGACAGGAATCATGCAATCTTGTTTATGGTCAGTCAGGTAAGTGCTATATGCTTGGAATATCAAGTATCTTTCGATTCATGACTGACAAGACAGATTATTTCCTGCAGTAGGTTGCCATTTCTTTCTATGATAGACTGGTTACTAACCATGGGTAAAGAACTTAGTCTGTCCTGCTTTTCAACCCATAGCTTGGGGGGAGATGGATTCCGAAGGGTATTCGTGCATAAGTGAATCTAACGAACTAAGGGGTTCACATTAGACTTCACCACTTTCAATATCACAGGATTTTGGGAAACCCAAATCATTTCTACAGAGACAACAAACTGGACCCAACTGAAAGGGAGAAGAGACAGAGCTCAGAGCAGGAGAGTGTGTTAGCATGAGTTGAGAAGTGATAGGTGTGTTGATATACATGTCAATGATGAAGGGTTGCCAATGTCAGTGGGTTACATGAGTACAAGTAAAAAAAAAAAAAATCTCTGGTTTATATTGCACTCCATAGATTTTTTTTTTTTATAGTTGTATTGTTGAAATGAAAAATGAAAGAAACTAATACCTCAGGATTTTCAATTGGTTCATCTAATGGCTCTTCATCATCAACACCATCTAAATCATCCAATCTATATAAAAAAAAAATAATTAAAAAAATTTAATAAATGGAAAAAAGAAAACACTTTGGTAAAAAGCTTTGATTTGTGCTGCAAATTATTCAAGACCTTAGTAGATAAAATTGGACTTCAAAATGATCCTTGTGATATCATAATTCTTGCCACCATTCACTCACAGCACACATCTAAAACATTTTGCAAAAATAACATTTTACATCAATTTATAGAAATGAAACATTTTTATAAAATTTAATAGAAACAATTCAGTAAGTTTATCTATGTGAAAAATCTAGATCTTCATGGTTGAATGAAAAATTAAAAAGTAGCATATATTTTGGCTCAAAGCAAAGAAAAATATGCCTGAACGAGTCTAGACTTTATTTCTTTACTCTTTATCTGTTTGCTTGAAATTAATCATTCAAATTTATATATGTTAAGAATCTAAAAAGCTAATTTGCTATGGACAAAATTAGCTAACATTGCAAGCACAAAATAGATTGATTACTGGACATGTACACATTCAATTAGGTAGTCAAAATTTGGGCTAAAACATTTAAAATAATTTCAGTTACACCTTTTTAGTAAAATTTTGGTTTTATTTGAAAGATTTATATATATATATATATATATATTTCCATAAGGCATTTTTAAAGTATTGTCATTTTAATTGAAACTTGACAAAATTTGTTTCAAAAATAAATGAAATTAAGGATTAATTAATAGAAACTTTGTAAAAAGATTACTTGTTCTATGCTTAAAATATATTGAAAATACACATTCAAATACCTGTGAAAAAGATCACAGGTTAAAGAGTAGCAATTTTAAAAGATTCAAGTACAGAAGACCAAAATTACCAAAAATACAGAAACTGGTTTCCTTAGTTTAAAGTAATTCTTTTCAACTTTACATAATCAATACAATAATATTTTTATTCTATGAGACTTAGTAGAATTAACATTTGTATTATTAAGAATAATTAAGAGGTAATTTGGAAATGTTATTATTTCCAATTTGATCTTCCATACAAAAAATAATTCAATATAAAATTTATCCATAAATAAGTGCTGAACATTTCATTTAAATAGGATTTTTCTTTGGTTTTTAAGAGGGGAGTTAGCACCCCCCCATGGGGGGGGTTGTACTTTGCCAGTACCTAAATTTAATGCACTCATTTCTTGAGATGGAGAAAGAAAAATGTTGGGGCAAGTCTCCAAGATATTTTTTGATAAATACACAAATTCATAGTATTTTTCTTGACTGTCACCTTTCAACTAAATCATGTAATCAATTACTGTAAATTTTGGTGTACTAGTAGAGTTTTCAAACTCAAAAACATCTTTCCAAGACTAGGAGTCGACTTATATGGTGGATATAAAATGCAAACCTTTACCACCAAGTCGTCAACAAGTGAGACAGTACTCCTAACAATTACTGTATACCACTTACAGTACTTCCAGCAGACTGCCACAAATATATCCCACTGAAATGTGTTTGGTGAACATATTTGGTATATTATCACAGAAATTAATATAAAATAGTAACATAACTTCAGTATTCTGAATTAATGCTACAGCACACATCATGTCCAACAGCTGATATATTAAGTGTAGAAACTGACTGAAGCACCGTTTAACTTGGGTGGCCATTCAGACACCTAGGTGTGGTAATTTTCTAAGTGTAGATTAGATGTAGCACAAGGCCGAAAGTATGGGACACCCAGTAGAGGGGTTTATTTCTCCATAAAAACAGAATGGCCTACTTGAAACGGAATTTTTTTTCTAGCATTCAGATTTGTCAGTTTGCCTTTTCTAACTCTATGGTCCGACAGACATCAAAGGATAAAGTTGGTAATGTTTTAATATATCCACCCCTTATCTACTGTCTGCCTATAGTTTACAGTATTTAGGAACAAAGTTTTATAAAGTTGGCTTGATTTAATTAAAAAAAAAAAAAAAAAGGGGGGGGGCAAAAATTGTGTCTTTTTATTTTATCCCTCCTTTTTCCTATTACACATGGTGACAAAGGTGGGGGCAGTTTTTTTTTCAGTTCAGAAAGCCTAATTTTACAAATTAGACCTTTTTTTTTTTTTCAAAAATTTAATAATTCCAATAAAGTGACCAAACGATAACGTACATTTTTTTTTCTGTTGATGAATTTATGGTGCTACTTTTCTATAGGTTTTGCTACTTTCACTTAATTTTTGTTTAGGATTGTAGAATTCTTTGCAAGAGTTGTCCCAGAAATTCATCAAGTTACATTAAGGGCTGAAGTATGATGTATGAAACCCCTACGAAGCTGAAGCGACTTATCCAATAGGTGGATATAAAAGCAAGTATAATTTTTTTTCATTTTATTTTCTTGTTTTAACATTTATATATATTGTTACATTTTCCCACTAAGTATTATAATGAAGTAAAGGCTGAAATCTATACTGTAAACAGGGGGGAGGGTAATTCCCTAAAACAGAAAATTTGAAATGGAATACCATATTTCCATGTTGTATCATAGGCTTTTTCCAGATCAAAGAATACTGCTGTTAAATGATCCTTTTTAATGAAAAAAAAATTCATGACAAAAGACTCTTTCAAACCAGGTGATCAAGTGTGCTTTTATTCTTTCTGAAGCCAGCTTGGAAATTTGTAATTTTATTATTAGCTTCAGAAACCAAGTAAGCCTATTATTAACAATTCTTTCAAACATTTTGCATAAACAACTTGTAAGTGCAATTAGACGATAGTTTGAAGGATTTTCTAAGTCCTTTCCAGGTTTCAGGATTGGAATTATGGTAGCTTGTTTCCAGTAACTGGGAATGTTACCACTGACCAAATATGTTGTTGAGAATTTGAGTAGGTTGTTCAAGGAAACTGTTTTGTTTTTTTAAGAATTCAGAGTGAATTTCATCTGGGTCAACTGCTGAATTGTGATTTTCTCATAGGAATCTAGTAATTCTGGTGAAGCCTGCTTGTAATTTTTATAATTGTTAAAATAGAAAATTAATTTTTTCTTCGTTTCTTTTGATATTCTGAAATAGCTTACTAGAATTTTTTGAAGAAGAATTGAGAAAAGTTTTGTGCTAATAACTTTACAATATCCTCTTTGTTAGTTGCTGTGATCTTGTTTTGACATAAATGTCTTAATGGAATGCTTCTATTTTTCCTGGCTATTTTACAGATTATATTCCATACTGTTTTGATTTTGGTATTAAAATTAATATTAGACACAAAGTTCTTCCATTAGGATTGCTTGGATTCTTTTGGTTGAAAAAACTGTATAGCTGAAATTGCTCTCCAGAAATGACGGTCAATTTATGAAGTGGCTTTTAAAAAAAGTCAAAAAAGTAAAATAATAATTTTAAAAATCCAACTTCGTAATATTTAACATTAAAGCAAATTATTTACTTTTACCACAAGTATTTTTTTTCACTTTTACTTTTTTTTTTTTCTCTTAAACTGAAACATCTTAAAAAAAAAATATATTTTAAAATTTTTAATTGAAGCAAATAGATTCCTGGCATTATATCTTTTTTTTTTTTTTTTTTTTCTTAAATATACAATGCCAAAAATGTAGACAAATAGATTTCTGCCTACATTTATTTCCTAAAAGTCAATTATATGTTTTTAGCATACTTTTATTCAATCTTTCCTCTTACTAATAGTACAAATGTTGATAAAATTTAATTTTATCAAAATCTGAAAGTCTTTTTCAAGTGTTTCCTTGGGTATGATTGCTTAGTAGTAATAGCACTATACCGAACGTTTTCAGTTTCATAAAAAATTTCTGTGTGGTTTCTGGTGTGTAGTTGAGATTTGGGGGGGGGAGGGGTCTCTTTTTCTTTTTGGTTAAACCACCCATCTCTATAGATTTCTGAATGCAATTTTTTTTTTTTTGCATCTGTTTGATTGTTAAAAACTTTTTTTGCAATGAAAGGCTTGAAAATTGGTAGTCAGTTGATAAACAGCCCTGTGGGCATGCTGAATTAGGCAGTTTTGTAGCCCAATTTGTTCAACTTCTAGAGCATTGGTCATGCAATGCAAGATGGTTAGACCTTTTCTATTAACCAATGCTGAACACACACACTGCAACTTTTGATGTATTTCATCGATTTTTGTGACAGTACTTCTCTTCTATGACTTTTTTTCCCAGGATTCAGAAAGCTACAGTGAATTAATTTGGCTGCCGACTATCAAACAATCACCATAACCTTTTGGTGCAACTTTGGGAAGTCTTTTGGCTCAGACCAACCACTTTGTTGAATGGTTGTTGTATAGCAGGGGGTGACAAACTTGCTTAATGTAAGAGCCACATATGATGAGGTTCAGATGTTTGAGAGCTGCAAGACATGAAATTAGGATATAAATTCTTAAATATTTTTACTAACCATGAACATTAAACTTACATTTTAAGCCAATGGAGTCTTTATTCATATCAGTAAATAATTATAAAGATTGAAATTTTTCTTTTATATTAACTGTAATGAGAAAAGGTGCTCAGCCAGCATATTTCTACAAGCCGTGTATTAAAGGTCAAAGATCCACATGTAGCTTGCAAGCCACAGTTTGGCCACCCCTGTTGTATAGGATCCATTTTTCATTGTATGTTACAATACGACCAAGAAATGGGTTGATTTTGTGTAAAGGGAGTAAAAAAAAAAAAAAAAGATTACAAATTCATAATCTTTCTTTTTTTTTCCTCTATATACACTGGTATTCATGCAGCATCCATTTTTCAAGCTTCTTTAATGTGCAAATTCAGTTCAAATGTTTGGAAATTATTCCAATGCATACATCTAGCTCTCCTACAAGCTCTCAAACAGTTGTACAAGAATTTGCTTCCATTTCATTGTTATCAATGGTAGAGGGATGTCCATGATTTTATCATCAAGAGTGGATTTATCACAAAAATTTTTAAATTAACATTGTACTTTGCATTCAACACTGTGGCCTCTAATTTAATTGATGTTTCTATACAGTGACCAATTTTAAATTCAAAGAAATTTAGGGAAAATCCTTTTTTGTCATTTTGGCGGATTGCAAAATTTAGTTAATAAAGGTCATAGAAACCATCAATTTTCAGGTAGACCGAGCAATTTATGTCAGCCACCTGAAATAAAGAAACATAAGAAAAAAAGAGTTTTTGAGTCAAAAATTTTAAAATAGAAGTACTGAATTTTTCCAATTTATCGTCAAAATTCAAATTAACTGATAAACTTTATCAATAATGCACTTTTGTAAACCTGATAATTAAAGTGACAAAAAACAAAATGTAACCCTAAAATCTACTGTTTGATATTCATAAATTTATTCCATCACTACAGAAGGAAACCAAGCACATTGAAAGAATTTTGTTTTCAAGGTTGGTAAGAAACTCTAACGAAAGACATTCCAATTGAATGCACTTATTCCATTGTACATGATATTGCTGAAGTATCAAAAGGGACTTAAATAACATTGAACATGACATAATCAAGAAAGAACATTTTTACCATAGTTTTTATGTTCAGATGTTCTGCTGTTAGTTTATTAAATGACTAGCAGCTTGGCCCGGCGTTGCCCGTGCTTGATTCAAAAATCGTACAACTCATACAGCAATCGCTATCACTTGACTTAAAATATTTTTGCCCTTCCTTGCCTTTAAAGGAGTGCCCTTTGCTGTGCTGATGTTGCTACATGCCTTACTTCTTACCTATCTCACACTGCAAATTTTTTCTAAGCTCTATACTAAACATTAAATCTGTTACGAAAAAAGAACTAAACAAAATGAACACAAAACGATCAGCTTTAAAAAAGGACCGAATGAAAAAAGAATGTTAGCAACAAATACTTTTTCACACCCAACCCAGTTCTGCAGAATCAGAATCAATGTTGAGTTTAAGCAAGCAAATGAGCCAATTGGAGTAAAGTGCCATGCAGATTTAAATTTTTCCCACTTGTGACGAATGCCGCTATCGATTTTTTTCTGCATGCTAGTTAACATTTGTGTCAGTCAGCTGTTGACTCTCACGCTGGCCAATAGAATCTTCCTGCCTATTTGTGGCAGCCAGCTATAGGCTCTCACTCTGGCCAGTACAAAATGGCTGCAAACTACATGAAAACTGCCGTAGAAGCATGAAAAAAAAAGCCGATTATTTCTACTATCGATGGGAGTTGGGAAATGCAAAGTCGGTCTTGGCCTTCCCGCTAACTTGGAGCATGTGCATGTAAATTTTGGTGCAAATCCGTCGAAAATTGCGGCCGTGCATTCGTTACACACATCCTGCCTTTTATAGATAGAGATTTGATGAAAATACTTGTTGGTTTTAATATATTCAATCATGTTATTTTTAAAGACTTAGGGTCTGATTGTTATTGCAAAAATAGTATTTCTCAATAAGCAGACCAATGTTTGTTGGTTTAAATATGAATCGAGAGGTTTTTATGATTTTATTTTGATAAATATTGTCATCAGTCAATATCATATATACAGAAAACAAATGGAAAAAAAAAAAAAAAAAAAAAATGCTTTTTTTTCCCCCAAAAATGAGACATTTCTGTACAGCAAAAATGGAAGCTAAACAAGAAAAAGTAAGGTCATTTTCAGATTCAGCACACTCAAATTAGCTAAAGAAGATGTTTGGTCTCTTGACACCATTTAAAAAAATTTTTTTTTTTTTGTTGACCAGTGTAATAAACCAATAAACTCCATCAGCTATTTACAGATTTGTACTTGGATCAGAGTTGTAAAATTAAAAATTCATGGAACCTTGAAAGTGAGTTCAGAAAAACAACATGTGTTGCACTGTGTTTCAATTTAGTTGGGTCTGGAAGGAAGAGGATTCAACTGTAAATGTCAGATGATGGTTAGGCAAAGTAATTTTCTCTAAATTAGTTTCTGTTGAAGTAAATAGGGTCAAAAGTCACTTGGTGCCACTTAAAAGAGGAAACATTTAAGCTAAAATGTATTTCTCGTTAAATAATGAGAAGAATTTTTTTTCTATGATTTATTTATACACTTTTATTTATTTATTTTTTTTTTTTTACTGAACATAGCATATTTGGTTATGATTCATATTATAAATGGAGTTTAGTTAAAACTGCTTATTTGTGGAATTAGTAAAATGATTCCCACACACACACACAATTTAAAGAAAATGTTCTAACTGGTCTTAACTTTACAAGGATGTTATGCCATCACATACAAATTTATAAATTTTGAATATCAGATCTGTTTTTTTTTAAAACAGATCTGATATTCAAAATTTATAAACAAAAATACAAACTAACATATACAACTTTGAGGTTAGAAAGCTTGTAAAATAAAGATAAATAAAATCTGACCAAAGAACATCATCTTAAGAGCTTTGTCAGGCCAAGAATTTTTCAGTACACATTGTATGCATATAATGCTGCTGGGCGACCTGGCCCCTATGCTACATGACAATGCCATCCTGTTCTCGGTCACTGGTGTGTCTGCGATTGAATCCTTCAGCTAACTGTGAAGTTGGTCACTTCGATCCAACCCTCTTCTATGTTGTGCATGTTTTGATCGCAAGGCAGATGAGTATCGAATCTTCGCCAGATATAACTGGATTGGTGTCATTCAAGTGGGGCGATGTTATAAGACAAAAACGAAAGTTGTGTAAATCAACAAGCTTTATATAACTGAGGTTTATACAGGAACACTTGTTCGTATAAGAATCCACAAGCATGCAAGCTCACAACCATTCCCTTGTAGTCTAATTTTATGACACTTTGTTCTTTGTTTCCAAGTCGGAGTCAAGGTTTCAAACTTTGTCAGATATTTCTTCAGGCAGCAAATTACAGAATGCTGACAAAGCACTTGTCTTCCTCTTTCTGTCGTTATATAGAGACTTTCAATTCTTCCACTTTGCAATTTCATCAGGGCACTCTGCTCAATTTATCTAAGTCTGGAACAAGGCATGAGTCAGGAGTTCTTCATGGCAGCAAATCACGTGACGTAATGGAAACGCGTGTCTCTCTCTCTCTATATATATATATATATTAGTCCAACCTCAAAAAACCAGGTTGCGGTTGGCTTGTTCTAGGATGCCTTTGAATCTCCTGTTACCCAATCAAATCTCTCCACGGGTGCTGCTGGATGGCCATTGTATGTCCGAACATGGGGAGATCTTCCTGGTTGGAGCAGTAGCAACACGTCAATCCGCCATCTTGTTCTCCCCACTTCTCTTGCTTGTACCTTTCAGTGGGCATATTTTCCTTCCGCTTCCTCATATCAGCTCCTCATGCTGCCACCATCCAGGGAATAGATGTTTCACTTGACCATGGATGCCTGACACAAAACAGATGTTACTTTTATCTTCACTGTAAAATTATTATCTGCATTCGTTTATTCCTAATTATCACATTTGGTCCGTAACTCTTCCTCTTTCCCACTTGACCAAAATTTTCCGTCCGAGAAAATCTTGTTCCTTTAGCAATACACGCATCCTCCACACCTATCAACAAGTGACAAAGAATCATTTCTTTACCCTTTTCCTCACCCAGCTGTAGCCATAAAATTATTATCTGTAAGTAACTTGGTGGTCTCTGTCCTAAATTGCACTCCACTCACCTCTCTTCCCTGGACTTCACTTTAACCAAATGCATAAGTAGATTTCAACGCTATCTTCTAGTGAGGTCCTTATTCATGAAATGAGACAAAAAATAAAAGTGTATTTTCTTTTGTTTTCAGTATGTCCTTCAATCTATCTACTACCTTCTTCGTCTTTGTATTCACTTTAACCTTTTTTTTTCTTTTTTCAAATTATCAGCATTCTTACAGTGTTACATGTACATGATAGGGATAAAAAGATCAAAAATGTAGCATTTTCTCTAGAACGGGTATTTTTTTTTTTTCTTTTGCTCCAGTATAGAGCTGCTTTCTGATCATTGTTACGTGATGGAAATTTTAACAAAGAAAAAAAAAAAAAAATGATTTACCAAAACACAGAGCTAAATCAAAAACAAATATTTAATTTACAAAAACACGAGATAAAATATATACAAGATATACAATTGTGACATACAGAAAACAGAGTTTACTGGCGAAGTGTTACGAAGGAGAAGGAAGGTGAGTCAAGTATCTTTACCACGTTAGGGCTAGCAAAGTAATCTAAGTGCTATTACTGAATAATCCACAAATGTGATATATACAGATTGATTTGTAGTTTGGTTAATGAAAATAGTCAAAACTCTATTTACCAGATTTGTTCCATGAGGTTCTCTTTTTGGGTTTTTGATGGTCGGCACCTTTTCTTAGAGATTCTTTCAGCTGGATATATTAATCCTCGAATCAAAAAGCCAGAGTTGATATGGCAGAAATTCCTTTTTACAACTGACAACTCTTTTTCAAAAACCTATTTTTATAGGGGGCCAGCACCTAATTAGCATTTTTCTAAATGTTTCTCAAATCCTCTAGATTTTCCTTGAATATACTGGAATGATCTAGAATCTTTCAAAATGTTCTATTTCTAATTTCTCTATTTTACAACTACTTCATGAATGAAAACTTTTTTGTATTAACAAGTAGGACTCAGTAGAATCCCTTACTATAAATTTTAACCTCATTGTAGACTTTTTTCTTTTTTATTATTTTTATAGAAATGCATCCTCATAACACTTACCCCCTTTAAAGTAAAAGTTTTGAAATTAGAATGAAAACTTTTATAAGTTATACTCTAGATAAAGCATCTGCAATAACATTGTTCCTTCCTTTAATGTTTTTTATAATAATATCATATTCTTGCAGGAGAAGACTCCATCTTGTAAGTCTTTGATTTTTGTTAGTCATCTTTTGAAGGAAAGTTAATGGATTATGGTCGGTATAAATCAGAACAGGATGAACAGTAACATTGAGGTAAAAGTCAAAATGTTGTAGCACTGATAACACCGCCAAGCATTCTTTTTCAGTAGTAGATGTTTAACTTTTTTGAGAAATATCCAATGGCTCTATCGACGCCTTCATCATCTTCTTGGATTAGGATACCACTCATACCGACATCACTGGCATCGATTTGCAATTTAAATTGTTTTGAAAAAACTGGAGTTGCAAGAGCCGGGCCACCAATAAGAGTCGACTTGATTCTGTTGAAAACCTTATTACAGGTTTCACTCCACTTGTATTTTACTTCCTTTTTAAGGAGGTCAGTGAGAGGACTTGCTATCAATGAGAAATTTTTACAAAATTTTCTGTAGAATCCCACCATACCGAGAAATCTCAGTTGTTTTTGTTAGTTGGAATAGGATACTTTAAGATAGAATCCACTTTTGCTGTGATAGGCTTAACCTATCCCTGACCAACAGTATGACTCAAATAATTTACTTTTGCATGACAGAATTCGCTCTTGTTTAGGTTCACATATAGGTTTGCTTCTTCCAGCTTAAGAAAAAATTGCTTGATGATGTGTACATGTTCGTCCCAAGTCATGCTGTACACAATTACATCATCTATGTAGACCTCACATCCCTGAATTTTGTGTAGAAGGGAATGCATCATCCTTTGAAAGGTTGCCGGTCCATTTTTCATCCCGAACTCCATAACCTTATATTGGTATAAACCATCCAGAGTCACAAATGTTGAAATTTCTTTGGCATTGTCAGTTAATGGCACTTGCCAATAACCTTTCATTAAATCAAATTTACTGACATATTTCGCCTTGCCAATGTTGTCAATACAATCAATTCTAGGAATTGGAAAAAAGTCACTTTTGGTTACTGCATTTACTTTTCAAAAGTCTGTTACAAATCGGCAAGTGCCATCAGGTTTTGGTACAAGAATACAAGAACTCCACTGACTGTTGCTTGGTTCAATGATGTCATTATCCATCATATATTTAATCTCTACTCTCAACTGCTGAAGCTTGATTGGATTTACCCTGTAAAAATGTTGTTTGATGGGTATTTCATCTCCAACTAAAACATCATGTACTGCAACCGTTGTTTTTCTAGGAACACCGGGAAAAAATTTTTGAAATCACTGACCAACACTATGAATTTCTTTTCTTTGCTCATTTGATAAATGTTCGAATTTTATATTTAAATTAGACAGGATTTCCGAGTTTTTTAAATGACTACTCTGACCCATGTCTTTCTCCCTAATAACTGCATCTTCATTATTGTCTAAATCATCTTCAAATTGATTTGTATTACTAATGTTTATTAAAGTTGAGACTGGTTTAGTATTAGTTACATAATTTCTGTTGATGTAATTTTTTAACATATTAATGTGGCAAATTCTTTTCTTTTTTTCTTCGATCTGGGGTGTGGATGATATAATTTTCTTTTCTATCTCATAAGGACCAAAATATCTTGCTTGTAGAGGATGATTTGGAGTTGGTAAAAATACTATGTCACCACTTTCAAATTTATGATTTTTACTATTTTTATCGTATCTAGACTTAATTTTAATTTGGGAGTTTATTAAATTTTCTTGTGCTATTTTGAAAGCATTGTATAATTTCTCTTTAAAATTTGATACATAGTCTAAAAGATGCATCTCATTTTTTTCAATCAACCATTTTTCTTTTAGAAGTCTTAGAGGACCCCTAACCGTATGTCCAAAAACCAGGTGACAGGGTAGTAGCAGAACCAGTTGTCTGTGATAAAATAGAAATAAATGATGAATTTGTGGTCGAAGAAAACTGACATATACCCTGACTGCGTTATTACTAGGGCAAAAGCAAAGAAGCTAATTTCAGAAAAGAAAGATTCAACAACACCAGCTAATCAGTTACAATTGAATGAAACCTTTATCTCTCATCATTTAGAACAAACCAATGATTCGGATAAATTAAATAAACCACTTCCCCAAAAAAGAAATGGCACAGAAAAAAATGTAAGACTATCTAAATCAAAATCAACTTGTTATTGAACAAGAAAAAGATCCTGAAATTTGTCTTTTAAAAAATAAAATATTCCATTTTTGTAAAACTTTGAATGTTTTGCCCAGATCAGCTAAACTTAAAAAATATAATCTAGAATCTTCCAAAACATTCTATTTCACAACTACTTCATGAATGAAAACTTTTTTGTACTAACAAGTAGGACTCAGTAGAATCCCTGACTATAAATTTTAACCTTATTGTAGACTTTTTTTTATTATTTTTATAAAAATGTATCCTCATAACACCATATTTTAAGTCAGAAATATTTAGGGCAGTGTGTTCCTTTGTAATAAGCAAATATCTTTAATCTTTTTATCCCAAACAAGGCAATGAAGCCAGTGAGTTACCAAATGTGAAAGTATGAGAAAAAGAAAGAATTGAGAGAGAGAACAATAAAAGAACAGGAATTAAGATGACATGAGATAATGATTAACATAGTATTTAAATTTTTGAAGATGAAAGTTGAGTGGAAAGTAGGAATCCAGAAGAGTTCCACAAGTGAGAAGTGCAAGAAAAGAAACATAGCATAGAACTTAGTTACATTTATTTCAAGTGTAAAATGATGAGACATTGCCACCAATCTAATAGTATGCCTAAATTCATAAAGACTAGGTATTAAAGTGGAAAGCTCATCAGAACAATTACCATGAAAATATTTATAGAAAAGGCACAGGAAAGCTATGTTATGGCAGTAGGAAAGTGACTGAAGCCAAGATGCCAGATCAAGAGCAATAACCTTGCAGATTCAAACTTGTTAGAGACTATATGGGGTCTCATTATATCAACAAAGACTTATTCTCTTGACATGTTTTCAATTATTATGAGCAGACTGATCTGTTTTGATCGGAACTATCACACTGGTACACTCAGAAAAAGTGATTCTTGTGTGAACTAAGATTGTGATTTCACCTGGTATTTCTGAAAAGGGACAAAAGCATCAATGTTGGTTGTTACCAAAGAAGAAACCTTAGTGACACAATTCTCAATAGGAAGGTTAAAAGTATCACTCCAAATGCCATCACAAAGAAAGTCACAAAATGACTCCCAATCAGCACACTGGTAACAGAAAGAAGTCTTGTGAATAGGAGGTTCCTTTCTAATAGACAACTCAAAAGAAATATCAACAAATACTACAGCATGCTCCAAATTGCCAAGAGGATAGAGTTGTGATGCTTGATAATAACTAGGAGAGGAGTTAAGGAACAAATCAAGTAAAGAAGCATGTTCAGAACAATTAGGGAAATCAACTATTTAACTGAGAGACTGAGCAATGGGAAAATTGAAAATCTAAATGCTGGCAACTTCAATAACATTAGAATGCTTAAGTCACTTGACATGATGAGAATTAAAATCACCAAGCACAAAATGTTAGCAGATGAAGGTAGAGAAAGACATTTCTATACTCTTGGATATTTTGTCTGATATGTGACAGTTCTGAGAAGAAGGAAAGTGATAAAGAAAAAAAGAGATAGCTAACAGTGTGCAATAAAGAAAGTCAAAAGCACATGAAAGAGACATTTGAGGTCTCAAGAGATGATTCTCTTGCTACATGAAGGACACGGATATATATCTTAGAATCTTTTTAACAAAATAGAATATAGCCTGGAACAGAATTCATAGGTAACAATAGAAAAATTTAAATAATTTTTAAGTGCTAAAGATATCTGGAGACATTTCAAGCAAAAAGTTTCTTACACTACAGGAATTATTATGAATACTACAAATATTGGAGAAAGAAAGGTTGATGGTGGAGGGGAGGTTGTTGTTTGATTTTTTTAATCATATTTCTTTTAATTAAAACTGTCATAAGAAAATTGATTTTTAAGGAGAGAAAGACCAAAATAATTATCACTGTCCATCATCTATGGTGATACAAACTGCCTGGAAGGTAACTGATACTAAAGCATAATGTGGTCTCAGGGTTACCCACTGGAAGTATATGCAAGGACACCTATCCATTTGTGACATGCCAATACCGCAATATTATGTGACTGTTGACCAGAGCAGCCTCTCTAAGTGCTGTCAAAGAGTTTAGGCTCCTTCCTACCAATTGAGATGTAGCAACCAGAAAACTGCCAACCCAGTACACTCATGATCAATAGTTGCAGCCACTGGTCAATCAGATCACCAAAAAGTCAAGACAGTTAAAACAATAAGGTCAGAAGAAAGGAACTGGTAAACCATGTCTTGTGATTTGATTTGATTTTTCAGCTGCATGAGCAGAACATTACCTAAATTTCTTTTAGAAAATCTTTCTAAACACTTTATTTTGTAAAGCTCAATCGGCTGTCTATCTTTAGTAACTGCTTCTGCATTTGTTGCAACTACATTTTCAAGGTTCTGTGTGAAGTTGCTTATGCCATAAAATCCCCCCACTAAAAAAGCCGCCGCCACCACCACCACAACAAAGTACAGGTTGTAGTAGATTTGTTTGGCAAGCTGATAATACCTGCTTTCACTATACTATTTTAATGAACCTTGATATTTGAGTTGCTATTATTAGAAGGAAATTTCAATCTTGCATAAGAAAATGCTTGTTTATGCATGGTAGGTAACTTTCTTTTCTTAGTCTAGTTTTCATGCTACTATTGACCCATTCTGATAATTATAGTCATCTGTTAGAAGCATAAAATGCTGGTATCAATTTCTTGCTTGGTAATTTGATAATTTAATGCCATGTTAAGCAACAATGTGGGGAAGGTTTTGTAGGTTACTAGAGTAACTTGTCCCACCTGAAGTTTCTGATTGTCGATTGTGTGTGTATACATACATACACACAAACTTACAGAAACAAACACCAACCACTGTTTAAGCATTTCTTTTCTTGCTTGGTATAACCAAAATTAGGAGGCATGGTGGAGTAATGGATAACAGCTAGGATTGAGGATTCAGAGAGCCAAGTTCAAATTCCAGTCAAATCGATTATATTCACTTATGTGCTAATACCCTTGGAAAAGGGTACGAGTCCTCTTCCTCCCAGCTACAGGTAAATAGCAGGACAGACCAGATTCTATAGCCTTGGATGGCAACTGGTCTACCACAGAAAGAAATGGAAACCTACTGCAGGAAAAAAAATCTGCCTTGTCAGTCATGTATTGAAAGATACATAATTGCCTAAGAACTGACTAATAACCAAAATTAGTTTTAGACAAGATAGTTACAAGCAATTTGAAATAAATTTATTAACAAAAAGAAAAATTATAACTTCACTATTTCAACCTAAATGGCATCTTGTCTGTGACGGATTATCATCTTTATTTTGAGTGATTTAAAAGAAATTATTTAAAATGGTAGAACCTGGACAAACTTATTTACATTTATTTTCAGTTAGACTAATCTCATCTTTCTTGTTAGTATCCCATTTCAGCAGTTCTAACCTTTCCAGCTTTTTTTCAGGTGTCTGTTGATCCAGGTAACCTTCAGGAAATTTAAATTGAACCTTTTGTTTAGTCTATAGAAATAGATTGTCAAAGTACCACTCTCCATGTTTGTTTGTTTATTTTTTTGTACTGCTCTTGGTTATTGCTTGTCCTGTTCCCACCAACCAACTGACTGCCTCTGTAAAAATGGAAGCTGAAAGTGTTCCAGAAGGATATTGAAAATTTTTTGGCCCAAAGCAATCTCCAATAAAGAGCTTAGTGACAGAACCAGTTTTTCAATCATGGTTATTGTCCAAAGATGTTGGTGTTGATAGCTTAGTTAGACATGTCTGTAGAATGGCCACAAATTCACTACTCAGGACAGCCCTCCTCTGCTGGAAAACACAGGACAAAAGAAACCACAGCAGACCTTAAGAGATATTCTGTAGAATGGATGAACTCTGGAACCAAGACCTAATGCTGCAAAAACATCTCAATGAAGTGGCTTTCACTTATTATTGCCTCAAATGCCATTCTGCATGGAAAGGATTGATTGACTGATTGTTTACTATCCACTCCAGGGATTGAACTCACAATTACTATACCACCAAATTCATAAACCAGAGCTTTAATCTTGAAGATTAAATTTGAAGTCTTAAACCTCTACAGAAACCCTCCATGAGGCCA
Organism: Acanthosepion pharaonis; assembly: GCA_903632075.3. NCBI lineage: Eukaryota > Metazoa > Mollusca > Cephalopoda > Sepiida > Sepiidae > Acanthosepion > Acanthosepion pharaonis. Next base: position 4,237,421 of record CAHIKZ030004103.1, on the reverse strand, counting down.
CCTGTTTGCCACAGATGGTGTCCTGTGCTGCCTGAGGACTGGATCCTCAGGCATTTGGTAGTATACTTCTGAATTCCAACACACTACTTTGGCCCTTACTTGGGCTCAAAAGGTGGCCAGAGAGACCCGACCCATCAGCCAGTCATGTCAAACTCTAGTACTAATTCACCCTCCAAAAACACAATAACTTCACAAACTCTGAAAAAAAAAAAAAAAAAATATACACACATCAACCAAATTTAATCAAACTGTTGCTAGGTGGTGGTGACAAGGGTCAAACACATAACTAAAATGTACTATCCAAAATTTAAACATTACAGGGGTAGATGAATGAAGGAAATTATTGATGATTACATATAAACTGTAAATCAGAGTATACCATTTTTGTATCCCTAAGATACTTGGGCAAATGAGACCTCCCTGCCCAAAAAAAAGCATCTCCCATGATAGGTCTCCAAGGTGGGTGGGGAGCAAAGATGATGAAAGAAAAAAATACATAATATGGCAACAAAGAAAATGAAAAGACCCCCATCTGAATCAAGTTCTGATAATGAATCTAATTTTCATTTTTACTTTCCTCAATATTTATTAATGGAGTTACTTGAAGAAATTCCTATTACAAAACTACCTCCTTTTATAATTGGAAAAAAAAAAAAAAAAAAAAAAAAAAAACTATACTCTCAAATTAATCCTATAACTGTATAAAAAAAAAAAAAAAAAAAAAAAAAAGGCAATAATAATTCAAGTAGGAAAAAAAATGTATGCAGACAAAATCCTCAAATGGTCAACATTTAATAATTTAAAAATCAAAACCTATCCACATCAAAGTCTAAACACATCTTGTGTTGTAATCAAAAGTCCAGACCCGACAGCTTGCTCTCTAGAAGAAATCAAAGTTAACCTAAAAAACACAAAATGTAATAGATGTAATCAGAATAATTAAAAGAAATGGCCAAACTATTAAACACCAACACATATATACTAAAATTCAACACATCCAAATCACCATCTGAAATAAAAATAGGGTATATGATTACAAAAGTGGAAATCTACATTTGCAGACCTTTAAGATATCATAACTGCCAATGATTTGGGCATCATAAAGACAGATGCACTAGAACCACAGTGTGTTCAAAATGCAACAGTACAAATAATCAAGAAACTGAATGCAAAGAGGACATAAAATGCATAAATTGTAATGAGAACCACCCTATATACTCACATCTATGTAAAGTTTGGCAAAAAGAAAAAGAAATAATTGAGATCAAATATACGAGAAACATAACTTTTGCTGAAAACAAGACAAAATATTACAATAAATTAAGCAAATGGAACTAAAACCCAACAACACAGTAGTAAGAAATATGATTACTAGGAATTAACAACACTAATTCAAGAGCTTAAGAAATTAATTGAAATAATGAAAACTTCACTATAAATATCTGCTTGAGTAAAGCCTTCAAAAGCATCATCAGAGCCCAAATCAAAGGAAAACTCCTGAATAAAGGCTTCATTGGATGTTGATGCAGCCATTTGTTTACAAAAAAAATGTGACAAAATTAGCAAGGGTTTAATCGGTACTACTCCTCATGTAGAGTAGAGAAGACTTCAAATTTGCATCAGAAAACAGAAGTTTAGCCTTGTTCCAAAGTGGAGTAGGCTATTTCCAGCTTGAAATAACAGTTGACAAGTGTTTATTTATAGCAACCCTCTCAAGGTGACAGAATGCGCCTAGAGCAGCAAAGGGAGATAATTCTACAATGACAGTTTTTTTTGCTACTAGCTGGATAAAGGTTAATAATAGTGGAAGCAGAGCTTTGGAGGTCGGTAATATTGGTAATGTACAAATTTACTTAAACTTTTTAAGAAAAAAAGATCTTGTCAAAATAAATAAAAACAAGTCATTAAATTAAGGAAGCATCTCTTGGCCAATGTACTTATGATGACACTGGCCTCACAACAAACTTAAGTGTGTGTGGGGAAGTCCTGTTGTACAATTTTACCAAAAAGGATTCTTTTGAGAATTTAAAATAGGCAAATGACATTAGGTACCTAAACAAGTTACCAAGAAAAAATAAATAAATAAATAAATAAAAATGATATGATCACTTTAATCAAACCTGCATAATTTTTTTCTCTTGTTTTTTTTTTTTTTAGATTGATGCTGCAGTTCCCACACCCACAATGAAACAAGAGAAAATGTTTAGCTTTGTAAAAAATGGGATAAGACTAATCCAAGGAAAAGACAGGTTGAAAATAGTCTTGTGGAAAAGATCTGTAAGGAGCATTGCTGAGGATGAAGGATTTAAATCCTTTGTTAAATGACTACAACCTGCTTATCAGTTACCAACCAGACAACATCTCAGAGGCATTTTGATTCTTGGCTTATACACGAATCAGTTAGTACTGATATTTGGCAGTAGTTCTCAGACATACAGTCCATTTCATGAACAATGGACTATTGGATCAGCTGAGCTAATGATTCCTATATGTCTGTGACTGCTCATTTTCTAATGACATCTTTTGATGTTAAGGACGTCTGTTTAAATGTTTATCATTCTGACACAGTAGAAAACATTTCTAAAGAAATTTGAAGCACAGTTAGAAAATGGTTCCTCAATGGGGATGGCAAGAAAATAAATATTCATGTGGTTTCAGATAATGCAACCAATATGGTTGAAGCTTCAAATCTGTTGCCAAGTAACCACCAGCCATGGAAATGCTTTGCTCACAAATTGCAGTTGGTCATAAAAACAGCCTCAAATCATTCCCAGATACATAAAGGATAATATCAAAATGCAGAAAAATTGTCAGCCATTTTCAATACAGTGCACTTTCAACAAACTAAAAGAAATGCAGACATCAATGGGTTTGATTCCACATAAACTAAAGACCGAGTACAAGACAAGGTCGAAGTCTACTAACTATACGATTGCTTGTTGAACAAAAGGAATCTCTGGCAGTTGTCCTTGCCTCTCTCAACGAGGTATCAAGAAAAAAAACAAAAACAAAAAAAAAACAAAAAACACAAACTGAAAACAATACCAAAATTTCTCAACTGACAAACTCTAATTATAAATAAACTTGTGTTGTCAAAGATATGTGTATTTTAATACTTTTTATTTCAATCAATTAGTGATGGGATGATACCAATATTTTTACCAATTCCAATACAATTCCTGATATGGTTCTAAAATTCTGATTCCAATATGATTTCTCACGCTTCCTTAGGAGATAAGTAGATAAATTCTTTTTCCTTTTAATTCCACTTAATTATCTGAGTTTCTAAGGAATTTTGTCTCCAGTCCATCTTTGAGTCAACTTAATTGACCAAGTTTTCAGGATTCTTGTCTCCAGGTTGCATTTGAATTGGCGCACACAAAATTTTGTCAATGATTTTAGATAATCATAAAAGAGTCTTTTGAAGAAGCTGACCACCCAAAAAGCTGAATGGGTAGTCTCTTGTTCCAGAACACAAAGGGATGGATAGGAGTGGTGAGATCCCAGCCAGTATCCATATAAGCAGAGAGAGGCAGGAAGTAAGTAAGTGACCATTGGCCAGTGAGAAAGGGACTAGCAGTGAAAAATCAGCAATCACCTAGCCGGTCAGTGAATACAAGGATCCTCTTTCCGTGGCCAGAAGTTAGTAAGATAGCAGTTCACCACCTTGACCAGCCGAATGAAGACAATACCACGGTGAAGTGAGAAACCATATTGTTGCTATTTCCCAATCAGTGTCTTGAAAAACAATTGTTGTTATTCTCTGTTGAATTCGATCATGGCCAAGTGAACAAACCTGTGGACATAACTAACCAGGTGTATATGCATACAACCAACCTTGGATGTTATCACCAGTGCAGTGAACGGATATGTGCACTACATCATCACCTCTACAATGATTAAAATTCATTATTTTCAGGCCCTACAGCAGGTTTGGGAAACTTAATGAATAAAGTACAATTATTAATAAAACATTTTAGTAGAAAAATTAATTCAAAAGCTTATGAAATAAAGTTAGATATGCTTTTTATTTAAAAAAATTAGCTATGAGTTTAAACAATAAAGAGAACAATTTTTTTAGGTAAATCACTTAAGTACCTAGCTACAGTTGATATTTTGCTTTACTTTCGTTATCATCAGAAATCTTAAACTTCCAAACTACTAAAAAAAAAAAATCAATGCAATGTATTCATCTTGTTTGGTTTTTGCATATCCGCCAACTAAGAAAAAAAACTGGTGTTATATAGCTCTCCCAGTCCCAAACCCACGCTGATTAGTGACTAATACCTACCTGATATCATTTGTATGCAAATAGTCAGTATCACCTACCCCACAGCCCATTGTGGAAGAGGATGTAACTCCTAGTGCTTACAACACACCATGCAAGCAACTCAGAATCTCTTATTGGGTTGACCTGATACGGTTACATATGCTTAAAAACGTTTAATAAAAATTAAATATGAATTATCACAGCTACTTCATAAATAAATAATAAAGGGTCTTCAATCTTATCTAAAAAATTTAATCACTAACAAGTTTTACCATCTAAAATAAAATTTTTCAACTAAAAAATTTCTAAAAAGAATCAATTTTTTTGTTAAAAAAAAAAAAAAAAAAAAAAAATGTACAGCAACACAGTAAAAACACATCCCTAAATTTTTTGTAAAGAGATATAAGCAATTTTAGCAAACTCTGAAAAAATATTAGGAAGTTGAACACTAAATAATCCAACTTGATCATTTTATAAGGTATGAGATTCAATTGTTACAAAGCTTTAAAATAAAATTAAAAATGACCAACATCCTCATAATGAATAAACTAACAACTGTAAATGTGCATTTTTCTTATGGGACCAATTTTTTCCAATCATTTATTAGATTAGATTATTAGATTATCAGAAATTAAATTTTACTAGTTTCATTTTTAAAAATATTAAAACATTTAAGGACTAAAAAAAAAAAAAAAAAAAAAACTCGTTTTTAAATTAGAAAGAAAGACAGACAGAAATCCAACCAATAGAATTTCTGTTTGAATTTAATCCTTTTTTAGCTTTCAATTAAAGCTAAAATGAAAGCTTCAAGAAAGATTTTTTTTCATTCATTTAAACCTTAGGTATACTAAATTAGTGGAGGTACCTACTTGAAAGTGTTGTTAAAATCCAACATTTGGGTTTTGCATGAATTTCATAATCAGTGCTTTTTTTTCATCACAAGAAGATGCTGAAATTTCCCAAACTAATTTATGGTTACTTGCTGACATAAAAACAAAATTTTGAAGGTTCTAAAAAATGATTTAAAAAAAAAAAAAAAAAAAAAAAAAAACAACAACAAAAAAAAAATCCCTTGAACTTTCCTCTAAATACTTAATAACAAAAATTTTGACAATACAACTTTGTTTATAAGTTTTGGGCATTTTTTTCTATCATTATATGCTCATTTTTTAGCAAATCTAAACTAAGCTAAACTATGTAACAATTTTTGCATACTTATGTTGCAGGGAAAATTTGTTTAGGATGATAAGAATAAGGAAAAAAAAAAATTACCATAATTTTGCCTATGGCACTTACAGCCACTAAAAAGTTAAATTAAATATATTCTTGTTTGTAAAAAATAAATAACACCAGTGAAACATGAAAAATTGTACTTGTTTTTTTCTAGAAATGACACATATTTCAGCAATTAAAGAATATATTCCTTATGCCATGATTCATTTGAAAAACTTTATTACCAATCAGTGTCACTGAAGTGTACAGTATATAAAATTCTATATTTTACGACCAATAGGTGGAACACAAATAAGTGAGAAACGTCCGCACATAAATAGGATCAGAATCACTGACAAAAACTTTTGTACAAATCAGTAAAAAAAAAAAAAAAAAAAAAAAGGATCCAAAATTAAATAAGTGGTTTCTGGAATTTGATTCAACACTACAGTTACATGCTATGTTTTTGACTACATCCATACATTTGAACTCCAAATAAACTGGTTACTTTCATGCGTAAACCAAAATGCTTTTGTTTGGATCCAATCATGTGATCAGGTTTACTTGTGTTTGTATATATATATATATATATATATATATATATATATATATACTGATTGGGGGGATAAAAATATACACAGCAAAGATCCAGTCAGCAGCTGGATGCAGATCACCTGTCGATGACAGGTCGTTGGATTTGTAAACACCCAACCAGAATTCTCTCATTATCATTACAACACCTCAGTCAACAACGACTACACACCAAAGGAATATTCACACAACTCAAAGAAATATTCATAGCTGTGGAAAAAAGTAAGTCTGATCATTTATCTGCATGTCCATTTCCTTTTGGAACCAGCATAATCAGATTTCCATATTAGCACTCACACCACAATGTTTCTACTAATGTGCTTCACCCCCTCCCCACACACAGTCAGTCAGTAGCCACACAGCCAAAATGTGCTTCAGACACAACATGCACATACACACTTTATTGACTAAAGCATATGACTTTACAACTACTCTTTGACGAATGGAATATTTTGTTGAGCATTTGAACTTTGGTTTTTTATGACTAAAACAAACACAATGCTTACCATATAAAAAAAAAATGTTAATGTCTACAATCTGGTTTGTCCATGTAAAAAAATCATTTCTTCATATTGTGTTGTATTTGTGAGCATGACACTCGGATTTTTTAATTTTTCCCTTTTAATCCGGGTAGACTGATCCTACAACAGAGTGTACAGTTTTCTACTAACACTGTTGATAGTATCTAGAGACATTCATTTAAAGAAAAATTGCTAATCAAAATCTTGGTAAGTATTTCCATTTGCCGAGAAAGACGTTATTGACGGTAAATTATGATGGATTGGTACCTAACCACATTGTTACAAATTTGTAAATTCAGCTATTATAACCGAATACTTGTCTTAGCTGTAGTGTACCGTGGCGTAAAGTATTGAAAAAATTTTTTTTCAAAATCATGCTAACTCCAATTTTATTTTTAATAGACTACTAACAGTAAACATAATAAAATATACTTAAAGCTTTCTCTTCATTAATTATGGAATAGTTTTTCTTTAAGAAAATAAAAATGACGTAAGAAAAATTATCCAGAAAAGAAAAGGTGACTTTTCCGTAAGTTAAAAAAAGTTGCAGTCTAATAGTCAGTTGAAGGGATAAACCAAGAAAGCATATTTTGAAACTAAAAATCAATCGGTAAACTAAGCTTTTAAGAAAGAATTTAGTTACTTTTCAATTTTTATTCTTTTATTTGCTTAAAAAAAAATTTAAAAAATAGTAATATTTAACAACGTAAAAAATTGTTGTAAGGCCTGAACTCCTCACTTTTGTAAATAAAATTATCTCCATTTACTGTCGTTATATATATTTTTAAATCATTTTACCAAACAAGGCAATAAAGCCACTAAGACGCGGGGGGGGGGAATGATAAAAAGAAATCACTTTTAAGGAGATTCAAAAAGTTTCAAAAAAAAAAAAAAAAAAAAACAAAAAGTTTCGATTATTGGTAATTAAATTAACTTAGGGCACCAAGAAGGAAGTTATTTTTTTTTCCATGTGCTTGTTTTTCTTCGTTCTCAACCTGTATTTTTTTTTTTTTAATTATTTTTTAAAACATAACTGAACAATGAGGGATATTCGTACGAAATATGACAAGTTTCGGTACAATTTTCTTCCCTGCCATGAAAATTTAAATAGAAAAAAAAAAATGATCAAAGTTTTGTTAAAAAAGTGAATAACCAAAAAACTTTTCAAAAAGATAAAATAACTAAAAATAGCAAAAATAGAGATTAAAATAAATAAATCTGTTTCATCTTGTCTACATAAAAAAAAAACACTTTCTTTTATATTTAAATTACAGATTGTCTGACTAAATTGGCAGGTGGAGTGGCACGCTTTTTTAATTTTATGATCAGGGAGGAAACATTCAACAACCACCAGTTTGTTTTCAATAATTCTGAAAATTATTTACTTCAACATTTTAAACAATTGTCACTATTACAATTACATACATACCTACATTGATAAGTCGCGTCAGAGTGATAAAATCTCCGGAATTTAAAAAAAAAAAAAAAAAAAAAAAAAATCAAGAAACTATAACGGTTAGTTTTTCCTAATATTTCTCCTAAATTATAAACATACAGAAATATTATAAATATGAAAACAATTTAAGAGTAAATTTTTTCAGAGTTCTAGCTCTTAAATAAGTGAAATTATTTCACTGAAAAATAGATTAAGGAAAAAAAAAAGTGTGGAGAAAACACCGACGAAAAAATGACTATGGCTCATGTGGCAACTTGAGTTTACTAGGACAAACTTTATAAATTAAGTCTGACATTCATATTCAGACCGGAATAATTTGAGATCTTTGTATGCATTTTTTTTTTCTCGTTTATTGAACTTAAGCGCGCCAACTTAGGTAAATAAAATTAAAATCTAGAGAAAACAGTTGCGCACGTGTTTATATAAACAAGTGGTTTCGAGATAAATGATATATAGAGCCGGTTTCTGTGATTTGTTAATGTATTTAAAATGTTAAGAATTGATACAAATGTACAAGTAAAATAAGCTAATTAACAAAAAGACAAAACTTACTTACTGGTTATCAATATCGTTATCGTCATCCGCCATTTTCGATATCCACTGGTAAAGGGAGGTAACACAAATTTTTATCTTCAAATGACATCACATCCGGTATGAAGGCACAATTTTCAACGGAAGTAAATTTTAAAGTGGTAAGCAGGTTAGGTATGCAAACCATTATTACCTGGAATTGATCCATAACACTAACAGTAACACATAACCTTAGTTAATAAATGCGTAACAAAGTTTGGGCAGTTAGTAGTGCATATTTGTAACATTCTATTACGTACGTAACGTCAGTGATTTTTCTCTTCAAAGCACAATTGTAGATTTTTAAAAAGGGATAAAAACTGAACCTTTCTTTCCAATGTTTGATCTAACATTAAATACTAAGCCATAAATAATTTTTTTTAAAAAAAAATGAACAATTAGTAAGCATGTTTTAAAGCAAGCAACAGTCATTTAGTATATCTTATCTGTCTTTCAGCAGACAAAAATCTGAAAATTAGAGAAGTAATCCTGATCAATCATTGTTGAAGTATTATTGATGAGTTAACAAAAATCATGAGGAGAATCATTTGGCGACCCTATGGCACACTACGTGCAACAGTTCTCTGTATTTTGTTCTGCCGAAAAGTGTGGTTGCTTCTGCACAAGCCTTCACCACTGTAAATCAAATAAATGGGGGTAGTCTGGCTGTTTGGTTCTAAGAACTGAGTTGTTGAACTCTCATACATCAAAGACGATAGGAAAATCCATCATATATATACAGGGTGACTGAAAAGTAACTCCCCAATCCCCATTTTAAAATACTTATAATTTATTTATTAATTATAATTTTTACAAGAAATGCATATGAGAGGAAAGTGTTTAGCATGAGGTTTTATTTAAAATTCAATATGAGCACCAGATTTTGCTACCAGCTTCTCAAACCACCCAGGAATCACAACAGATTTTATCACTTTAAACAATATTTTTAGTGTATACTCATATTTCAGTAAACACTCTGTTTATTTATTAAACAGTATATTTATTTCTGTCTACTGGCCCAAATTTCAGCCTTACTTGATCAGCAAAACTTCTAAGCTCAGTCAGTTAGAGCATGTTATATCTAATGATGGTTTCCTCTGCCTAACTCTGGCAGAGTTCATATTTTTCTTTAATGAAATTTCTCAAATATTCAGGCCAGAATACAATAATAATCACACTGTTTAATAAATAAACAGAGCATCTACTCAAATATGAGCATCCACTAAAAATAACATTTAAAATGATAAAATCTGTCAGATTAATAAATAAAAAATTCATTACTTTAGAAATTGCATTGCTTATGTTTGGATACAAAATGAAAATTTTGAGAGTCTATGAGAAGAAGAATTTTGCTTTAAGGCAATATTTAACCTTGCTTGACTGGCAAAAGTTCTTTGTAGCTCAGTTGGTTAGAGCATGTCTGATCTAACAATGGTTCCCTCTGTCTAGGGGTACACAGGCTTGTATCCTGCCAGAGTGCATGTATTTTCTTTAATATCTCAAATATTCAGGCTAGTAGATGAAAATAAATAAATATGCTGTATAATAAATAAACAGTGTCTATTCAAATATGAGTAACCATTAAAAATAATGTTTAAATTGATAAAATATTCATTCTTATACTATGATTTTTCTATCAAATCTTCCTTCAGCAAGTGGTAATTTTGCTACACCCTCACCATACTTAAGTGAGTTTGATACTCGCTTGGTATTTCACATTCATAGCCTTCTGCTAGACCAGTGGTTCCCAAATGGTGCAGCACACCTTATAGGTGTGTGAGAAGAGGACAGCAGGTGAGGAGAAATGATTGAAAGACAAAGATTTAGAAACAGTTTTAAAAAAATTCATATGCCAAAAATAAATATGATTTCAAAATTTTAAATATTATGGATAACTTGTAATTGCATGCATGAGTCCCACTATAAAAAATTATTAACTGATTTTATCATTGTGATATTTTTGCATTATATCAAGTATTAAGAATATAGTAAGTAGGCTCAACAAATTGGAGGGGAGAGTTATCAATGATAATGTTCTGACTTCAAATCCATCCTTTCTTTCTGAATCAAAGACTCTTAAATGGTGTTCACTTCTATACTAGATCTACTGAGGATGTTGTCATTGCATTTGCTGATTCTTTGTCTTATTCTTTAGTGTTGTTTTCTATGATCTTCACTCTATTAACACTGTGGAAAATGAAAAATTCTGATTGTTATTTGAATGCTGTGATTCTAAGAGAAACTAGATATATAGGGTATGCCTTGTAATTGAGAACATTGTATTATAAAGAAAAACAAATATTCAACAGAAAAAGTCTATATACATGTTCAATTTACAAAAACAGAAAATGGCTATTCAATAAACCTATTCTCAGACTCAGTACAGTGTCAAAAGAGACTGCATGATCAGATTCTTCTCATCATGCTGGTTTTTACATCTGTAATCATCAATGAGTCCATGGTATATGTTGGTCTCCTTCCCAATGATGTTCCAGACACAGTCCTGGAAAATCAAACCAGAATGAGGAGGCTACATTTTCAGATGACATACTGTATATACTGGTGTATAATCCAACTTCAATAGTGTGACCCATGAATGTTTTGCATGAATTTTAACCCCCAGAAAAAAATAATTACCTGTGTATAGTGCAACCCCCCCCTATTTTTTGCATAAAAAGTTGATAGAAACTTGCACTCTAGTATATACGGTAATGTCATGAGAATTATCCTTACAATATCTGACATCTTAAGACATTTCTCTTGGTCATAAATGTCATGAGAATTATCAGCCAGTCATTCCTGGGTTACCTGGTCCTATGGAAAGGAACAGATTCTTGAATATAGACAATGTGAACTTTGCATGCATCACTGTGGGTACCTGTGTGAGATTTGTGCAAATCCACCTTTCATTCCTCCTCCTCACCTTTTGGTCCTAGTTAAAGTTCTTCTCATCAAAGAAAATCCAGAGCATGCCAAGATCCTCTGGATGTTTCATCTTGTTCAACAAGTTTTGATTAGATCACATAGTTGTTGGACATGAACTACCCTCTCTTCATCACAGGATATTTTCTTGATGTTCATAAAAAAAAAAAAAACATGTCTCATAGTAAACTGACAACATGCTGCTCGGTGATGACTTTCATTGACTTGCAGTTGATATTCTAGACTTGCTGGATAAACTTGACCATCCTTACAATATCTGACATCTTAGGATATTTCTCTTGGTCACAAATGTCATTTTCCCCACCAGAGGCCTTGATAGAAAATAAACCTTATTTACAACACAAGTACATACCATATTAAAACACATCTAAACTTTATTTTCTACCCAATAACAGACCATATTACAAACATACCAAAAAGATTCCACAACACAACACACAGTTTAAATCAAAGTATCTATTGGTTAGAAATTAACATCACTATATGAAATATTTGGCCAATCAGAGAAAAATAAAACCCTATTTTTCTCAAGCCTAATTTCAGGAAAAAAATTTATTATAAAAATCCACAAATTTTGATTTTCAAAGAGCAAAGAAGCAGGTGTCTCCAAGCCAAAGAGAAAACTTGTTCCTTCCTCTCCAGAACATGCTAAAAGAAACATGTTGGCGACTTCAAATGAATCAGCTAGAACAATAGCCTGACCAGCCTGTCTGCAACTTCAAACAAATTATCTCTAACTAAGATGATCAGTGAATTTCTGTTAATAAGAAAAGTCTTTTCTAAACCACATTTTTTTGTGAACTATTTAAAATTTTTTTCTGAACTATAGATTTTTCTGTGTACCAACTACACAGAGATGTTAACTCAATTAAAGACTATTTGTACTCATTTTTAACTATTTTGAATACATGTATATATGTTTGTAAATACAAATGATTTATTTAATATACATACACATTTTCTTTATTTTTATTTTATTATTGTTTGGAATTAAGATGTTTAGATTTTTAATATAAAAAAAAAAAAAAAAAACCTGGATGACTGAATTTCCTCCACCTTCAGCTCATTCCTGACCTGGAACATGAAGGGACTGACCAGTTTCAAGGAGGTGGTTCTCTCCAAGTCTCCATAATTAGCAACTCTTACCCCACAAGTACAGTATGTTTTTTTTTTATAAATATTGTATTGGAAGCTGCCATGTTAATGCACTTGATACCTCTGAACAAGAAATGAGAATGTTAAAATTTGTTGCATGTCACATAACATTACATTAGTTTATCTTCTATTTATGGCCCTCCTAAGGTATGTTATCAGATACTTGGTGTACTATATAGTGATTTACTAAGCATAGCTTAGATGTGGCACAAGGCCGAAAATATGGAGCACCTCATGAGGACAGAACTCACTATTCATAATTTATCTAGCAAGACAAAGCTTGGTAACCATTACACCACATTGAAGTGCTCCAATACTGTGATTTAAAAGCATCGCTTAGATGTGGTACAAGGCTGAATGTATGGAGCACCAAGTGAGAATCAAACTTACTACTTAGTTTTAATTGATCTAGTGAGAATAGCTTGCTGAATATTACACCATGTCAAAGTGATCAACTTAGTGTACTCTATATATATATTTTACAGCAAAAAAAAAAAAAAAATTACCTCAACATAATATAGTCTATCTCAAGCTGTTCTGTACACGGCTATTATCAGCCCCTAAATGTCTATCTCGGAGCATTGTTTTAATTTTATTTTCAATGTCAGTCCTCCTCTGCTAGACACCTTGTTAATGAGAATGGATTTGTGTTAGCAACTGTTGCTCAGTTTTAATAATTAATATTACTAGGATCCACCCAAATTATATACCAACAGATCGATTACCTGTACTATATATATATATATAAGCAAATATATGGATATAGATCTGACAATATGAAGAAAAATATACAGAAAAAACAAAACGTCTGACATTGACATTATATTAACATTAATACAGCCTAATTGCATATTAAGATTTTTGTTTTTTCTGTATATTTTTCTTATATATATATATATATATACACACACACACACATACATACATACATATACACACATCAGTATCTATTCTAAGGAATGATGATAATGTTACCTTACACGGAACTCTATGTGTGTACAAGTAGATTTTTAGGTAAGTAAGGAGTTGCATAGTTTCAGACCCAACCTCTCAGAATCCAGTGGCAAGGCGAAGTCCAGTATGGCTAGGATATGATCAGCCACAGTGAATGACCAAATCAAATTTCAATCATTTTACAGTTATAAATAAAAAATAATTGCCTTTTTTGTATAAAATGTTGAAATAAAGAAAAGTGTTGGTTACATGAGAAATACTTGTGTTTTTAATCCTCATTGTTATTCTTTCAGTCAATATACAGAGGATTTCAGTCAGGTTTCATGGTCACATCATGTTAAAACAAAGGTTAAGTAACATTGAACCTAGTCAGTACCTAGATAGGTGACCACTTGAGAATACTGGGTGTTGCAAGCTTAGATATATGGTGGTGTAATAGATAATAGATCATAATTGCTAATTGGAGAGCTGAGTTCCAATTGGTTTTGTTATATTCACTTATGTGCAAATACATTTGGGAAAAATTATGAATTCACCGCTTATCCTCCCAACTATGGGTTAATTAGTAACACTTGTATCACAAAAACATATCAAATTTCTTACAATCTGAAAATATTTTCTGGCTTTAAGCTTTCAACCTGCAAAGAGTTGATAATCAGATTGGTAAAACATCAGTTACAATGATTAGCTGTTTAGTCTACACAAATAGAATTGACTTTTTAAATCAAATTGTCCTTTTTTATGCATATCATTTTAAAATCTGTTAACTGTAGAAAGAAATGGCTTGTTAATTCTAAAATTATATTGCTCTGTTTTCATCATATCAGAGAAACTTTTTTTGCTTTTTTTTGTTTTCATCATATCAGAGAAACTTTTTTTTGCTGATGCTAACCTCCAGGGAGTCACTCATTGCACCTTGTCAGGCTAACATTTTCCACTGATATGAAATGGAAAGATTATGTTGAATCAATTGCTAGATCAGCTGCTAAGAAAATTGATTCACTGTCATGCTAGACATTTTTCTGCCCAGAATCTTACTTATTTATAAGTCTACCATTTGTCCCTGCATTAAATATTGCTGCCACATCTGGTTTAGTGCTTCTACTATGCATTTAGAGATTCTTGATAAAATCCAAAAAAGAATCTGCAATGTTATTGCTTATGACCTGGCATTTTGACTTCAGTCACTTTCCCACTACTGATACAAAGTTTCCCTATGCCATCTCTATAAATATTTTCATGGCAATTGTTCTGGTACCTGGACTTTATGAATTCAAGTGCAGGACTACATTGGCAGCTAGGTCTCATCATTTTACAACTGAAATTGTTATATGTAATTGTAAGTTCTATGCTAACAGTTTTTTCTCACTTGTGTAACTCTTCCAGCTTCTTGCTTTCCAGTCAACTTTGATCTTCAAAAATTTAAATGCAATATCAGTCAACTTGTTTCCTTAATTCTTGTTCTTTTATTGGCCTTTCTCCTTAATGTTTTGTGTTTCATGGAATCTTTCATACTCAGTAACCCCTTTTGTCTTAGTGGCTTTAAGACCTTGCTTAAATAATCAATACACAAGAATTAAGGAAGGTCTAAAAAGATTCACAAGGCATAAAAAGATAAAAACTTCTGACCAATCTTCCACCAGTCCAAAATGATTTTGGATTACTACTACTACCCACTAAAGACAATGGCAAAAACGTAAAAAATTAATTCCTTTAAATAATGTGGAAATAACCATTCTTTGCCTGATAAAGGTCACAAGACCCGAAACGTGCAGCAAAAAATACAGAAAATAAAAATATTAAAAAAATCCACATTATAACCAAAAATGTTTGCGGCATCTTCTCTCTTTAAAATATACACTTTTCTCTTGGTGGAACAACTATACAAACTCCTATATGCAGAAATGAGAAAGAACAATTACATTTTCAGCTTAAAATTAAGTAGGCTCTCTATACAGTGGTAAATACCCCACCCATCCCAGAAGCTTCTAGGTTTGGAAAAGACTGCTGGAAATTTTGTATATATATCTAATATAACAATTGTTTTTTGTTACAGTATTATTTGAATTTTTGTACTTTTCTTTAAATAAACAAAAAAGAAAATCTTTAAACCATGAATAATTATTTCATTTAACAAATTAAAATATAAATCTAAAAAATAGTAAAGCCAACAGACGTTTGACAATTGTACTTCTATCTCTTGAAATTTAATCAATTTTCAAAATATTTGTTATTGAAAAGAATAGAATCCTAGAAAAATCTAATTTTTTTATTATTTTTTTATTTTTAACCTTTCCCAGAAACAGAGTTGTATACTTAAAAACTATTTTTACATTCTTAAAATGTCCATATAATAACTGGATGGATTTTATTTATTCAAACTACTGTCCTCATTTTTGTTGTTATCACATCTTGATTGTTGTGCTCTCTCATCAGGTGTTTTGTTAATCTTGGTAACCTTTAAAGAATTTTAAACTGAATCCTTCATTTAATTTACATTATCTACATTTAGGGATATCTCATCGTTATTTAGTACTGCTCACCCTATTTCCTTTATGTTCAAATCTGCACAACCCAGTCCAGGGATTGAACTCAAAATCATTGTATCACCAAATTTACAAACCAATGCTTCAATCCACTAGGCTATTTTCAATATTTATTTTTGATATTCTCCTTTTCTTTATGAAAAAGTTAGTTTAAAAATACAGATGTTTATGTAAGTTCACTCCATCCTATTTATTTTACAGTATGTCATCCAGAAGTTACAGAATTGCTTTTACTAAATGTTGTAGTGAAAAGTTTTTAAAAATTGTTCTTCAGAGATTTAATTAACATCTAAATTTTTGTTAGATGTTAAATAGACGAATCCATTTGTCTTTAGAAAAATTGGTCTTATTGTGAAAAATTCAAAATTTTCTAATATTGAGTCATTTTTCTAATTCATTTAAGAATTAAAAGAATAACACAATATTAAAAACTGCAGAATTCAAAGGATCCGTGGAAAATTCTTAACCCTGTGAATACCCGTGTCTTCACATCACAAAATACATTAATAAGAAGTAGAAAACTATTTTAATTTTTCTTAAATGAAAACTTTTTCCCTTAACTTTTACGTTTAGTAGCTTATGATTAAAGTGTAGTAACTATTCTTTAAAGAAGATAATTAGAAAATATTGTGAAAATTATTTCTATATAAGAAAATGAAAATTTGTATAACTCATGTTTAGAAGGCAAAGTAGAAAATATGAAAATAATCTTAAGCATTTTGAAATGACAATTTCATTAAAACAAAGCATTTCTGTGATTCAAGTTAGTAATATTCTAAATCCTTATCAGAGCTAAGTTATAAAAAGATTTAGAGCATTTCCATTAGCTCTAAAATGGAAAATGTTAATGTATAAGTTTTAAGATACAACTGAAAAGTTAAACTGTAAAACAAAACCCAAAAAGAAATAAATAATGGGGGTGGGGATAAGATATTTCTGTGTCATCCAAAACTAGCTACATTTGTCTGTACTTCAAGTCATAAACAAAATTCTATTAAGACAGAAATAGCATAAATGCACACACAAAATAGTAAATTGTCATCTTGACAAGTTAAATATAAAACTAATGGTTTCTTAAATTTTCTTATATGCCTGAAATGACAAAATTTAGTCCAGCAAATGCAGTTTCTCATAATGCAAAATTCTAAAAATCATAGAAAAATAAATTGGTTAACAGCAAACTTATCAATACTAAAAAGAAAAAATTTTTTTTTAGAAAATAAAATGCCAATGATAAAGAACAATTGTTTTTATTCATGAAAGAAATTCTTCACAATTCACATCATCAAAATATGCTTACACAGCAAATTATGAACAAATGGGGACTGTTTAATGAATGGAAAAAAATCCAAGATAAGTGAAAATGAAAATAAAACTCGTGTCCTGTGCAGTTAGGAACTACCACAGACTGCACAATAAGAGATCAGTGTTGCCATGGCAGACACACAAGATTCCTCACTGACAAACACAGAAAAGAATAAAAGTCACAAGAAGACTTTGGAAGATACTGAGAACATTCTTGTGTTCTTTCATTCCATTTATAATCAAGCATATCCAAAACAAGGTCCATTCTTCCCTTGCTTTACAAACATTCATAATTAAAGAAATGAAAATAAAAATTTTACAGAGAAATGAATTGCTGACATTGCAGCAGTATTGTGAACAGCAGCATTGTGCCTAACATAATATCTACAGTTAGTTTTCAGGTGATTGTTCTGTTGCTGCAACAGGTTCATATTGTTGGAGCTGAAAAATATGTAAAAGAAACTGGGATCAAATTATCACAAGCAAAACATTAAAAAGCTTTTTATAAAAAAAAAAAAATCTTAAAAAGGTTGGCTTTAGTTGATAATTTCCAAGCAAAAGCTAGAAATCAATGTAATTAATGTTTTTTTTTTATTGAATCATTTTGAATTTTACACCCACAACCTTAAGATGTTTTAAGTGTTTATTTGCAAAGTAGTGCCAAAAATCAAAACAAAAAGGCTAATTTTCTGCATCTTGCAGAAAAATTCAAACATGTGAATGTTTGACAGAATAAAAAATATGTTTAAATTTAAAAAAAAAAAGAAGTATGAACCAGCATAAAAAATACACTATAGTGAAACTCTTTAGATGTTTGCCATGTTCGAATCCAAGAAACATTCTCTTATTTGCTAACTTATTAAAATGACAAAGTCGTATTGTCTGACAAATGGATATTTACCAGTGACCCATGACCTGCAGAATTGATTATCAAGTATTTATTACCAAGAACAGTTGAGAATTTATTAATCTTAGAAAAACAAAAATAAAACTAGATCATGTCACTGTAATGTACCTAAAATCAGGTGTCAGTCTATAATATGACAAGTTCAAGCAGTTTTATGATATAATATACAATGCTAGTGGGTATATAACAACACCCAATTAATGAAAATGTACATAATTTTACCAGTGTTCATAATTTTTAGTCTTTCTTTCTCTCCCATTGATGCAACACTACTTCTGATGAAGAGAGGTCCAGAAAAACTCAAAAAAAAATTTAAGCTTCTATTAAATATTATAACTTTTTATGAATTTATTTTTCCATTAAAAATAAATCTAAAATAATCTTAGCAGGGTTTTCTTCCCGTCTTGATAAACAAATCAAACAAGTATTAGTTTGGTCGATCTAGAGCGAATATAAGGTGTACCTGGAAAAAATGTTATCAATTTAGGCTTGTTTCAATAAGTTCTTCATAAAACTTCTCTTTCCAGTAAGGAAAAAAATCTTATGAATGGTGCTTGGTTATCAGAGTTACTGACTACCATCTATGCGGAAACCTTAGTGTCACACATTCTTTCCAGAAAGACTGTCTGAAAAGCTTTATGAGTACACTTTGTACGTGCAGCCTTGATGAGCAAACTTAATGCTGTGCTGCCAGTAGATGGTGACCAATTGACTTGTCAGCCATTCAGCTGATATAGCAGAAGCAGATGCAGGAGAGATTGCTTTTGGTATGGAAAATGAGTTTGCCTCTGTGAAGAATGAAGCCAAGCTTCTAGATATTGAAGTAACTCTTGAGAGCAGTACATCTGATGTGTTTCAGGATAATGTCCATGATATGATGCTAGGTTATTTGCCTGAGAAACTAGAACAGTCTGATGTGGATGAAATCAACAATTTGTATAATAGACATCCAAGTGCATGAGATCAGTACTGATGACATTGACAAATCTTTAGTCCTCGTAAAGCTGCAAAGAGTGCTTGATATTTTGATGCATGAACTCAGGAACAAATCAAAAACAGCAAAGTTATGGCTGACCTACATTGAGTACATTGTGACACTTAAGCTGTTTATCTGTACCAAAAGAACAGGGGATTGGAGTTTGCATCTTGTGGTGGTGGGGCAGATGCTAAATTTATTTGCAGCAACTGAGCATTTCAACTATGCAAAGAGTGTACGATTGTACTTACAATGGATGATAGAATTGCCTGAAAAGCATCCTTAGCTGTATCAACAGTTCTCAGAGTACAGGTTTCATTCTGTGTAACACAGTAACCATTACTGAGTCAGCTTTGTCAACTGACCTCATTATTGAACAATTGATGATGAGACCCATAAAGAGCAGAGATGGGCTGACAAGGGTTTATGAAATCATTATGTGGGTGTATAGCATGTACAATATTGACTGGTCTTGCCCACAGAATCACCAAGCAGCACTTAGAGCTGATGAATGCACATCAGAAGAGAGATCTCGTTAATATGACCCATGTCTTCAATTGGATCTCTCAGAACAACCCCTTTTGACCAAAGCCAGCCAGAATTATGATCAGTATCATCTTGTCTGACAGCATCCAATGGTGCTGGAATCAACTGTGATATAGTTGAGGAGATTGCTGTTTTAAAGGCTGGTTGTTCTGCTAGAAAGATGTGACTCCATTCTTCAAATTCACTCAATTTCCAACTTCATTTTTCAAGAATTTTCAAATGAGAAAGACAACCACCGACATACCTGAATTTCAGCCACCAACTGACATATTTGTTTTAGATGGACATGGTTGCCTAGGGTGACATACAATGACATGATTGCAAAGTACCCAAGTTATGCGAAAGCCAAGTATGTGCCATCAAGCATCATTTTTGATGGTTGTGCATGCCTCTCCATAAAAGATCATGAACACCAGCAAAGAGCAACTCAGAATTCTAACATACAAATTGAAGATTGATTGCAAGTTGGTTTTTCATCAAGAGCTCTTCCTTTCAAACAAGAACATCAAAGATCAGTTTGTTAAGATGTTATGTTGTTCCTTGGAAGCAAACAGTCATCAGATGGTCCAAAGTGTGGGAGACACAGACATTGTTTCTGAGACACTCAAACTAGCTACTGAAGGAAATTTAATGACTGTAATACCTGATGACACAGACATTCTTGTTCTTTTACTTTTTTTACTGACATGTCCGACATCTATATGTGTCCCAAGGGAGAGAAATCTCAGGGAAAGATCAAGCTGCTGATCAGGAATCCGCGAAATTGCAGACAAACGCCTATATTCTGCAAAACTTGCCAGTCATCTGCATTTGGGGGGGGGTGAGATAATCAGGCTTATTCATAAATCAAAAGAAATCCAGTCTTGTTTTGCTACTTTAGTTGATGCAACTACTTCTCCTGCCAAAGTTGCATCTGCAGGGTCACAAATTTTTGCCAATATGTATGGAGGAAAACTGGGGGATACATTGGACTCCCTCAGGTACATCAAGCATATGGAGTATGCTACAACATTGACAAAGAAATCACAGCCTGAAAGACAGACTTGTTCCAAAGTCTCAGTGTCCAACTTCAAGCTATGATTTGGAAGACTTTAGGTTATTGCCAACTTGATCCTTGCAGGTGGGGTGGGGTGGTGGTAATGAGAAATGGTACTTTAGTACCAGTTCTTACCGCTCTAGATCCTGTTCCTGAGAAACTACTGAGGTTTATGTGTTGTAAGTGCAAGATTTTGTACAAGAGTCTTTGCAGCACAAACATCTGCTCTTTCCAGAAACATGGCCTCATATGTGTAACTGCATGCAGTGATTGTAACAACACCGATTGCAACAATATTAGTCTGGCTCAACAAGAGGATGATGAATGGGAAGACGATGTCAATTTATTCGAATGTTTATTATGAGTTATATCAGGCCATTTACATTGTTCTGTTTTCTATTTTTGGTGGTGGAGTTGGGAACATTTCAATACTCATTTGTAGTATATTATAACCTTTTTTGATGGAGTACTATTTTCTGGGTCTAGTATTTTTGTGATAGTGTTTGAATTAAAGATTTCAAATTCTATAATATTTTGTTTATAGTACTAAGGATCACATTTTTGACAAAACATCAAAAACATGTGAAAAGATATCCACACTTTTTTTTTTTTAATAAGATCTTCTATTGTCAGGGTGAGCCATCAGTTTGCTTAGCAAAACAGAACTTTCAGGCTTCAAGTTGCTTGATGTAATGAGTTATTTCTCTGTAGCTGTTTTTTTCATTCTCTAGTCATACCTTGCTTGTAACACACAAGACTGTCTAGTCTTCAAATACATCCTATGTTTTACTGACTAGACTATCAAAAGGAAGAGGTCAAAGTGAAGATAAAATTATGCTACCAATTTGTCTCTATTAACAGCATTTATAAACAGGCAAAATTTCATGTTCTCAGCATCAGTGGTTCCTGACTTTGATGTCTGGTCTTCAAAATATACATATATCACGTGACCATCTTGAAAGCTCCACACAGTGAGAGCAAGGTCTGAGAGAAACATATGGGTTGATTAGAAGTATTCTAAAATATTTGCCCGACCGTCACATCTCTATCTCTCCCTGCAAACTGTTTTATTTGTCAAATTCACTAAGAGGCATATAGAGCTGATAGTTCTTTATTTTGTGTTATTTTGCTATGTATATCTACTGTTTCACTGCTATATACATGATTACTGATATATGCCAGCCAATAATGTTGAAATATGCCTACCTATTACTTCAGGTTCATTATTTCAGATCTGGTTTGCAAATTATCTCCCATGACTAAATTTCCCCAGGTGGACCAATTGAGGACTTCAATTTTGAAGAGGAGACCCTTTCTAAAACAATACCATATTTAGATTGGTAACATTACCGACCCCCTCACCCCCGCGAACATTGATATCAACCAGACTATATCCAATAGCATACATAACAGATGAAGTTATTTCAATGTTTATAAAAACTGACAATGTTATTAAAAATCAAATCAAATCACAAAAAGTACTACTACTAAATTATCTGTAGCATTGATCATTACTAATAGTATGATAAAAGAAATCTGTTTGGTCTTACTAAATATGAAATTTTAAAAAAGTTTTATAATTTGTAAAAAAGAATATTTGAAAAGTCAATTTTTTTTAGGATTAAAAACATTCCTCAGCTGAAATATTTGCACAATGCATAAATTAAGTACTTAACTATATTCAACTTTGATAAAAACTGGAGCATGGTGGAAACAATATTTCTGACACCATTTTTTGTTTTTTACTAATCTTCATCCAATACAAAGCTCAAGAGCAACTCAAAGTAGAGGGTTACTGAATGAAATTAGTGGTATACATATAAGAGGAAGAAGTAGGAAGAGAAGTCGATTAATTGATTTGTTTTATGGTTTATCATCTCTTTGTTGGTTATTTACAACCAAAACATTTTTTAACTGTATATTTTTTTTTTTTTTTGAATATATTTATTTGGGAGATAAATATAAATTATACAACTTGCATCAAGATAAATTGTAAGAAACATTTTCCTTAAAAACAGATTGTAGGACTTTTCCAAGTATAAACTGTATAGAAATAGGTTGTAAACTTATATTTCTATTATAAAGACCAATCTCCTTTATGAACTGCAAAATCTACAGATTATCAACACATACACAATTGTGTTGATTCCTGACATGGTATGCACAATGGTGGTTCTTTCTTTTAAGGTAGTTGTTGGTGGGTGTCATGTGTATGTCTTAGACAAAATCTGGTTAGGACCATCTCCTCTCTTTATCTTTTTGTAGCCTGGGTTCCATCCTTGAGACTTGCCTTTATGCTGTGCGATTTATTTCCCTGACATTTGTCTTTCATAAATTTGTTGATGGCTGGACCCAAGTCAGTTTAAGAATTTTTTTTATATTCAATGGTTTCCTGTTTATTGAGTATTTTGTTGCTTAGCATTTAAATTTCCCTGGATACCAGTATGGCTTGATATCCAGCATAGGATAATCTTATTTTTGGAAAGAACATTTATATTGTTTACAAGTTTAATAAGGAGAGATTTTTGCTATTTCTGTTTTGCAGCAATATAAGTATGGATTTAGATTCAGAAAAGATTATGATTTTATTGAGTTGGTTCTTTGAAATAATTTCTAGTACAAGAGCTTTAACTAAGACTTTAACTAACATTGTATATCAAAGATTTGTCTAGTAATCATTTCACATATTTGATATCATTTAATATGGCTATCTTGTCTCCATTTTTAGAATCATCTGTAAGAGTAGTTAGTATTTCTGATAATTTGTAGTTCCCCTTGGTAGGATATTGGATTGGTATTTACTTTGTTGAATTTGGTAAGTTCTAATGTGACTTTTGGTTGTGTTAGAAGTCAGGGTGGTGTTTTTGAAAGGATGATTTTGTGCATACATTGTGTGTTCAAATAGGGTTTCAGTTATAAGCTCTTCCATATGTAGGCTGAATGATTTAACAGTTTTTTCTTTTTTATTAAGGAGTTATTTTTATGCTTACTTTTGATGGGCATGAAAGTAGTTTGATGTAATATTGCAATACCAGATTTTTTTCGCCTTAATGATCATGGGGCTTGTTTGCTTCAGCATAAAGTCTTGACAGGAACGGTATTAAAAAACTCCCAGTGTAGTACTTGATGGTGTACTGTTCCTAATTCTTTCATGTATGATTTTCTTGATGACCCATAGATAAAATATGTGCAATCTAGTTTTGATTTTATTATTGATCAGTAGAGTCTTAATGATTTGTCTGCTCTCCAATGTGCTACTACTTCCAGTAGCTAGATTGCTTTGTTGCATTTTCTTCTGAAATACTTGATGTGTGGAATAAAGGATTTTTTTATTAAATATTATACCTAAATATTTATATTATTCAACTTAGTGCATTTTCTTATTCCTTTCTTTAACTGAAGATCATTATGTATTTTGCACAGGTTACAAAAATGCACACATTTTGTTTTAGTTTTAGAGATTATGAATCCACTAGTTGAAAACATGTCTTGCATTTTTGTTAATAAATTTATTTAGATGTATGAGTGGACAAATGAAAAGATTTGAACTTTTTCCATTTCACTGAAACAGATGTTAACTACTTCTATTTTCCCTTCATTTTTTCTTTTGTTTTCTCACTGAAACCAAGTAGCATCTCTGATATGTCAGTTCTGTGTTTTACACACTCAAAATGGAATAGTCCATCATGAGGTATTGGCATAATGGTCGTGCAAACTAACAAAAGGGAGAGACAAGCAGAACTATATAATACATTCTTTTCAATCCATCTGACTATTCTGCCTTTTAAGCCAAGATCCTACAGATCTTTCATCATCCTTGGTTTCCAAGCTGTGTTATATGCTGTCTCCAAGTTGGAAAAGAAAGAACTGCCACATATTCCTTTTTAATAAATGCTTTTCTTATAAAAGTTTGTAACTGTATCTGATGGTCAA